>CAHIKZ030000022.1:580000-585000 GCA_903632075.3 Acanthosepion pharaonis
TGAAAATCCATGTTGGATAAAATTTGCTTTGTCTGAGAAATGAATATTAACATCTCTCTCTCTCTCTATATATATATATATATATATATATATATATATATATATATATATATATATATATATGTGTGTGTGTGTGTGTGTGTGTGTGTGTGTGTGTGTGTGTGTAAATGTAAATTGGCTGGAAAGTGCTCCTGTCTCCAGAAAAATTTGTCATTGAAATACTGATTTTAGAACGTGAATCGCCTTGAAAAATTTTAACCAATCACTTCGATATATATATACATCAAAATTAAAGGCTAAACTAGCATGGCAGTAGCAAAATCCTTTAATAATTTTTAAGCAATGTTACAAATAATATAATTCGGATTATCTTATCTAATTATGTAAAGTCCATTCTTTTTCTGTTTCTCTCTCTCTCTTTCACTCTCTCTATATATATATATATATATATATATATATATATATATATATATATATATATATATATATATATATATATATATATATATATATACACAACCCACATATATATATATATATATATACACAATGATATACAGTAAAATTATTTAATGAATTTCAAAATTAACATATCCACAAAGACTGAAAATTTTGAAAAGTAAAACTATATACTGAATATAATTTGTCTTTTCTCTAATTAAAGCCCTTTAGTATTTGAATTAGTACCTAAAGGTATAATAATCATTATTTTCCATTAATGGAAAACCCAGTCTTCCGTTCTCCGAATACAATTCACTATTCTAGTGAAGACAAGCGTGTATGAAACATGCTGGTGCACGCATACAGTCAACGTCAGGCGAGCGCGTTGGTCATTGCTGCCAAGGCAATAGTCATTTAGTAGGCAGTGAAGGCTCCGTAGTAGCGTTAGTCGTGACACAGGCATGTGCTAGTATGGGTTAACACGCAACCATGGCCGGCATTCTTGTAATCACGGCATGCTAGATTTTAGTTGAGAGAATTAAATGAAAACTGACAAAAGACGCTTTCACTGACTTAGAAGCGAATAAAAGTGTTGGGTTAGGGGAGACAGGTGCGAGGTGACGGCAAAAGTTCGGGAAAGTTTTGAAAACTGGAGGTTAAAACTTTTTTTTTTCCTTTCTTTTTATTCGGATAGAATTTTTAGGATTTGACACGAGGGAAATTTTATCGATGAAGAATGTTTGGAATGCGTGTAGTTGTGAAGAAGATTGCACAACTAGGAAAAGACGAATCGTTATCATAGGATCGCGTCATTTTTCGCGCTGTTCTCGAAAGTAGATTTTCCAAGAATTCATCTGGAATCTACTTAGAAATGTAAATATATTTTGGTAAAAGTTAAAACGTTTCAAAAGGTTTGGTTCGTTATTCCTTAGCTAAAATCACTCGTAATCCATGCAGTAATATTTAAGAATATTTCATTGGTTAAGAGAGTACCTATCTCAGTATATATAATATCTACATATATATATATATATATATATATATATATATATATATATATAAACTAAATATATATATATATATATATATATATATATGCAAACTAAAAACATCTCATTATCTTAAAACTTACGTGCATCTATTTAAATTTAGCTTATCTTTTTTATGAGAAAAATTCAAGTTTGCGGAAAGAAGAAATTTGCTTCGTATAATTGAATATCAATTTTTTATAACAAATGTTATAACACATTTATTGAGATATAATTTCTATTTTGTCAGGATTTTCCTCAAAAACATTTATTCATTCAAAACTGAAGGAGTAAATTTCTAGCACATGTAAGAATTAGCATAAATAATCTATATATATATATATATATATATATATATATATATATATATATATATATATATATATATATATTAGGTTATATGTACATACGTGTTATATATACATATTATCTATGTATATATCACATAAAGATACATCTATAGATACATATTTATATAATGTTTATATAATATGTATATTTTTTATATATATATATATATATATATGCATATTTTATTATATATATATACATGAATATTTTATATTATATATATGTATAATTTAAAATATATATGTTATATATATATATATATATATATATATACTAATTTATATTATATATAGTTATATTTTAATAATATATATATATATTCATATTATAATATATATATACAAGTTTTATATTAATTATAATTATATTTTAATAATAATAATATATATGTATATATATATATATATAAACACAGATGTTTATAATATATTTAGGTATAATTTTATAATATAACATATATACATACAAATATAGCTATATTTTATAATATATATATATAAATATATATATGTATAAGTATATTTCTATAATATATATATATATGTATAGATACATGTTTTTATATCACAATAATATATAGCTGTTCATATTATGTATGTGTCTGTGTGTGTTTGTATAAGCGCACACAAATAATACATAAATTAGTAAATTTAGAATGAATATTAACTTTTCGATGAAGTAAATATATATAACTGTATGTAACATCTTTTCTGTACATTATGTAATTGGCTCAGAGGATTTACATATACATACGTTCATACATGCATATACACATGCGTATATAAACTTGCTCTTTTTCTTGTGGTAACAATAAATATTTTCTTGATTTATTGGCCAATTCATTTTATAGCGAACTTTTATCAGAAAACGAATAATTACTTCTCTTTACATGAATTATACCCTTTCGAATGTTACGATTAAATCTTGGTGATTTATTACTAAATTTGATCGTTGTTATTTATTTAATACGACGGCAATCAGACAATGCTGAGTTTTAGTCACGAATACTTTACAGGTTTTTTTCTTTTGGTATCTAGATGGCCAGCGTGTAAAGTTGCGTACAGCATTAGTCGGATAGCTTTTTTTTAGAAATTATTCTATGCATTTCTTAAAAAAGCTCGATTAAACTAGCATCGATATTCCATAGGTTCCATATAAAAAATAAATAAATAGGTAGATCATAAAAATATTTGAAATGATTTCTCTTTCAAAATTTGTTTCATTGATGCTTGTATATTTTCTGTTTTCAAAAATACATATCCATTTACATATCTATATATATATATATATATATATATATATATATATATTATTTACGCTCTATCCCTGATACTGAGTACTTTAAACTATAAATATAGCATACCTTAAAACTATATTTTATCATATATATATATATATATATATATATATATATATATATATTAATTAACATATATTTAAGCAAATATATATATATTTAAACAATTAATCTATATGTATTTAAGCAATTATATACATATATGTGTGTTTAATCAATTAATATATATATATTTAAGCAACTGATATATATATCAGTTGCTTAAATATATATATATTAATTGCTTAAAAACACACATATATATATTAATTGCTTAAATACATATAAATTATTTGCTTATATATATATTAAATATATATATATATATATATATATATATATATAAATATATATATATATATATAATATATATATATATATATATATATATATATATATATATATAGATTTAAAAAAAATACTATTTCTTATTACGATAAAATAAACCTTATATTTAGGGCGTGCCCTTTTTTGAGCAGAAACACCCGTTTTTTCTTTTATTTTCAACAGTGAAATTAAAATCTATACCCTTACATATCGAATGTCTTATTAAAGAAAATGTGCATCTCAACAGCAAACTGTATTCCGTTTTTAATCTGAGAAATCACCTTCAAGTATTTTACTTTCTTTAATAAGACTTTCAATCCTTTCGCTGGTAGATACTAATTTCACTGTTCAAAAATAGGCACATCTATTTAAACACGTGTTGCAATGAATAATGACGTTTATATGTATTAGATTGTTGTAGTATCGAGTATATGCAAGATTTTATACAATGGAAATCGTAATATTAACAACTGGAGAGATAAGATGAAGATATTAATTATTTATTACTGTACGGTATAATTCGACACATGAATATTTCAGTAGGAAATCCAGTTGGTACTGAGCTCACTTCACTCGCCTGCTAGCCTACTACATGAACTTTCTATTCCGCGAAAGTAGGTACCCTTATTTGGTATTTTATAGATTTAAATTATTTGTTATAAACATTTACATTAATGTTCTATTTAATACAGTGGAACCTTGGCTCACGAATTTAATTCGTTCCTGAAGGCCGTTCGTAACCCGAAATGTTCGTAACTAGAAACTATTTTTCCAATAGGAATCAATGTAGATACCCCCCCCCAAAAAAAAAAACAAAAAACAAAAAAAAAACACACGAATGTATACAACATGGCGGTCGACTAAGAAATGATTCCGTTTTGTTTAACTCCGTTCGGCAATGTTGTTCGAGAACCGAAATTTTGTTCGATAACCGAGTCATTTTCATCTTGAATATTCTGTTCGAAAACCAATTTGTTCGGCATCTGAGACGTTCAAGAACCGAGGTTGCAATGTATATATTTTTATTAATTAAATTATATAGTAAAATATTTAGGGACAAGTATTTTCTAAAAGTTTACACTAAGAATTTTCTTCGGGAAAGGCAATTTGTAATGATTTGCCCTTTTTCAACGGGACTAAAAAAAACAAAAAAAAAACAACAAAAAAGAAACGTGATTGCATACCGTTTAAAAAAGAAGCTAATGAAAAATATTTATAAATGTTTAAATTTAAAGATACACTTTCAGTTATTTTCTGGTCGATAGTCATACGTATTTTCATTTTATTTTTATATTACATTTATATTACATTTATTTCAGTCTTACTTTTTCTTCTGATACATTTACGTTTATAAACGAACTAAATTAAAATGCGCATGCCCAACGTGCGTATATGCATGCATTCCAACATACATCAACAAAGGTTAACCTTATTATATCGTTTAAGCTTACATAACGGTGGACAAATGCCTTTGTGTTTGATATTGATTTCATAATACATTGATATTAAAGAGTCCG
>CAHIKZ030000022.1:597500-607500 GCA_903632075.3 Acanthosepion pharaonis
ACGCAAAGTGCGTAAAAACTGTCCGAAATCAACTTTGATAATAGCTAAAAGAATAGCCGAAAGCGCTTGGACATGCAGAACTTTTGGATAGTTTTTACACACTTTGTGTCCAGAAAAGAAAACACTTGTACGAACACAAGAAAAATTAAATAAAAAGCTTAATCGCAGTACCTTGTCTGTCGTCTTTAACTAAACATATATAAAAGAGGGATTGCTGCCTATATATATATATATATATATCAAAAAAAAAAAAGAAGAGTGTTCGATACACAGTAGAGCATAATATTATAATGAGTATTTAAATATATGTATTCATCGTGATGAATAAATATTTTTGAATAATAATATATATATATATATATATATATATATATATATATATAAAGAAATATAGTGCTAGGGTGTGCTATATTTATGGGATAAAGTGCTCAATATCAGAGAGAGAGCGTATATAATATATGTGAATATAGAAGTCAACATTAGAGGTGACAGTCTGTTTCATGCTATATGCAATCGTCAGGCCACGATTGCGTCTCGCATGAGACAGACTGTCGCCTCTAAGTGTTGATTCACTTATATATATATATATATATATATATATATATATATATATATATATTTCATGGACGAAAACTGACAAGACATTGCGATTAAACTTTTGATAAAATTTATCTTGAATTCGTACAAGTGGTTTCTTTTCTGGACATAGAATGTGTAACAACTGTCTGAATGATCTGTAAATCCGAGCTCTTTCGACTAATCTATTAGACATCATCAAGGATGTCTTTTTGTTTAATTGAATTTTATATATATATATATATATATATATATATATATATATATATATATATATATATATATATATATATATTAGGAGGCACCGTCACTCTTTCGCTGAAAAACAGCATATCATAATGAAGAAAGACCAAAAAATGTTTATGTCATTATTAAGAGTAAAGACTAAAGTAATTTTTTTTATTTTTATTAAATGTTTTAATCTTTTTCAGCACGTTCGATAGTTTGGCTAAAAATCTTTTTTTTTGTTTTTTTACACGCAGGCGGTCGACATAGATAGTGTTTTGCGATTTTTTTCCCGATGAAAAATATTGATTTTAAAATTCTTGCAAAAATAAAATAATTTTCAAATTTTAATGAAACTTTCAGGACTTATTAACAAATGAAGTAATTTTTTTTTAAATTTCTTTAGAAACTATTTATAAAAATATTTTTTTTACATTTTTTACCACTCCAACGTAATTTCATGAAATTTAGAGAAATTAAATTGCAGTTCCAAAATTTGTTTTATTAGTTAAAAGCAGAACTATTTGGAAAATGTAAATCATCATTTGTTTCACACTTCTAATCATTTCCAGAAAATCTGATCCGAATCTTAAAATAAAAACTGGAATAAAACTATGACATTATTTAATTAGAAAAGCTTTTAATTGATTTTATAAATAAGATTTATTAAGGACACTCTTGTCTTAAGAAAAAAATCGATGAATAATTAAATTTTTTTAAAGATTTTTTTTTTCATTTTTAAAATTCTAAATTAAATTATATTTACGAAACAAAAAATGAAAAGCTCAATAAAAGTCGTTTACACCCAATATTTAAAAAAAAATGTATATAAAATATTACGTAACTTTCTCCTGTTGGAAAGTATGGTCGACCATACAAGACATAATCAGAGAATAAGAGTGATGACTATAATAAATTTAAATTCAACATTCCGAAGAATACGGAGAATATTTTCTAATAATTTTAAGATTACTGAGTTATTAAAAATTATATAAAAAGTCTCTCACCTGTCATTTTCTTAAATTATGTTTTAACAGACAAAGTCCCCGTAGAACAACAGTAAAGATGTTCACAGATTTTATAATCACTTAAATATTTTTTTCAATTCAGATTACTTATACTTTACATCAGTTAATATTCCCCAAATAAAGTTACAGGAAAGTATATTTTATTTTTGGAAGATTTTTAAAACCGTGAATTATTTACAAATGTGTCAAATTGTGCCGAAAGTGACCGATCTGTGAAAGCGAGCAAAAAATTGAGATTCCAATCAATATAATTCTGTTTGAATAACAACAGTGTATTTTGCTTACTGGAAATAGTAAATTTAATTATTTAGCTTTCAATGAAAGCTAAAATTAAATCTTCAAGAATGCTTTTTCCTTTTTCAAAATTCATTAGGTAAAACTTAGGAGGTATTGAAAATTCAGTGGAGGTGCCAAATATATAGAGATTGAATTTTTTTTTAATTTCTGAACACGGTCAGCACGATGTAAAAAAAACATTTCAATATATATATATATATATATATATATATATATATATATATATATATATATATATATATATATATATATATTGAAATGTACAAAATCAGTTAAACAGAAAAAATCCTTGCTAATAGCTAATAGAAGCTCTCGGAAATATTTCGTTAGAAACAAACAAACAAAAAAAGAGTACTGAACTGTTATGTAATATCTGTCCTCCTATATAGCAATAAATCCCTTACAGATGAAGAAGCGATTTGAAACAATAGAAATGTAGTTCTACAGAAGGATGGTGAGAATATCATGTGAGCAAGGACGAAGTTCTAGAGACAATGGAAACAAAAATGACACATGGGGAAGAAACAATTGGAATTTCTGGGGCACATAATAAGGAAAGAGGGGTTGGAAAATTTGATACTACAGGACAGATTGAAGACAAGATGGTCAGAGTTAAACAACGCATAATCTGCCTGACGAGCTTGAGGAATAGATGGCGGAGCAGGATTTCGGCGAGATAGCAAAAGGCAAAATTTATTAAAACCTACCAAGGGCAAGAAATTGTGGGCAGCCATAATTGCCAACGGCCTGAAGGGACACGGCACATAGAAGACTATGTCCAGGAAAGAAATAACTTGTACGGATGCAATAAAAAATTAATAAAAAGCTTAATTTCTTCAATGAAACTTGTATAAAAGAGTGATTGCTGCCCAAATACACAGGTATATATATATATATATATATATATATATATATATATATATATATATGTATGTATGTATGTATGTATGTATTGTACGATTTTACGACTTTTGGAATGGCCATAAGGAGCGAGAGGTGTGTAAATATACGTGTAGACAAGCCAAGCGAGAAGTAAGCACAATGTACATTTTACTTATTCATCCAATTAGATAAATAATACCTGACACCCAACTCCATAAATAAGCGCGCGTAGACGTGTTTAAAATTATGTCTCATTCTCGTTTAAATGCCGAGAGATAATTTTGTAACTTTTAAATAATCAAATATAGACATCTAATTATGAAAAATACCTTGTAAATATATTGGAGAAAATTCCCCTGCCAAAATAAAGTAAAATAAAGACAAAATATATGGCTGTCGTTTTGAATTATTTGAAAATCACAACAGTAAAATTAGTTACTCACACATCGAATGAGGAACTAACATAATACAATGTTGACTTTAGTAAATCGATAACATATAGAAAACTGAGACAGCGAGGTAACCTATTTGCAGATGAAGAGAGAGCTAGAGGGGAGGGACAGCGGAAGAGAAAATGAGAGAGTGGATAAATGAAGAAGGGAGAGACGATATAGAGGAAGAAAGAAGGGATAGGAGGGAATAGGAGAAAAAGAGAGAGCTGAGAGAGAAGTGAGAGAAGAAGCGAAAGGAGAGGTGTTTGACGAAGAAAAGATGGAATAGAAAAAAGAGCGAGAAAGGATAGGGGAAGAATATAGAGGAAGGGATGAAAGAAGAAGAAGAAGGAGAGGGAGGAATAGAAGAAGAGAGAGAGAGGGAGGGATAGAAAAAGAAGAAGAAGAAGAGAGAAGGAGGGATAGAAGAAGAAGAGAGAGGGATAGAAGAAGAAGAGAGAGGATAGAAGAAGAAGAAGAAGAGAGAGGATAGAAGAAGAAGAGAGGGGAAAGAAGAAGAAGAGAGGGGGAGGGATAGAAGAAGAAGAAAAAGAAGAAAAGAGAGAAGGAAGGATAGAAGAAGAAGAAGAAGAAGAAGAAGAAGAGAGAGGGATAGAAGAAGAAGAGAGGGGGATAGAAGAAGAAGAGAGGGGGAGGGATAGAAGAAGAAGAAGAAGAAGAAGAAGAAGAGAGAAGGAGGGAAGAAGAAGAAGAAGAGAGAGGGAGGGCTAGAACAAGAGAGAGAGAGAGAGGGGGGGGACAGAAGAAAAATAAAGAGAGGGAGGGATAGAAATAGAAGCGAGAAAAGAGATAGAAGATTAGAGGGAAGGGATAGAAGAAGAGAGTGAATTATTTTACTAATAGTAAAAGAATTAATAAAATAATTGCATCGATATTTATCGAGGTTAGCTTCATCTCTTCCAAGGTCACAGAAATGGGTTGCCTTGTGAGGATCGAATTCAGTTAACTAGCAATGGTGTGACTAGATAGGTAGAATGACTTTTTAAATTACATTTTATGGCAATTACACTTCTTAATCACACGCAAGACGACAGGTATGGGCCACCCAATGGCTATTGAACTTATTACTGTAGTCATTGTAGGTCCATCATTGCTGTATTTCGAGGGATCGAAGAAAGCAGTGATATAATCTAATAAATTTACAAACTTTGGAATCTGAAAATAAAAACAGTTCAACCGACCAACGTTCAAATACAGGGTGATTGAAAAGTAATTCCCTTCCCTGTTTTATGTATGATAAACTCTCCCGTCTTGTAAAAATTATAGTTAGACAGGAGAGTCCATCATACATAAAATAGGAAGTTACTTTTCAATCAGCCTGTAAATGATTATGTTTATTATAAGAAATTATTTTTGGTCACTTCAAAATTGTTCTTAAAAAAAAAGGGTAAAAATTGTTTAAAATTAACCTTTAATAATTAATAAATGTATTCAGATTTTAATGTCAACCAGTTTCTCTGTTTTATCTACAAATAGACAAATGAAGGTAACGTTAAAACTGTCACAAACATATTATTCACTTCTGACTAACATTCATTCCCTCTGTCAATTTAACTGTCAATTTTAATAGCAGCTCTAAGGTCGGTATATCACGATTGTTAAACTGGTAGCGTGGACTGGAAATATAGAATCCCTTGTCCTCGGGAGTTTGTTTTGCCGTGAAAGCCTCTGACAGATTAATACACGCAAATTTAACTAGTTGGCGCCGTTCAATTTAACCATCTAGCAATATTCTTTTATTCTTCGACTTCCACAACGCCATCTTGAATTTTTTTCTTTCGACGCTAGATCTTTCTATAAAGGAAATTAAATATATAAATAAATAAGTATACCTTTGGTACCTAGATTTTATATAAATAAATAAGTATACCTTTGGTACCTAGACTTTATGCAGTACTAGATTGGCGGTAAGGCATCGTTATTTTACAATTTAAGTAAATAGTTGCAACCGTAAGTCCATTGCTAACAGTTTCATCTCTTACACTTCTTGCTTGTGGAAATCTTTTCCGGATTCTTGCTTCCCAGTCTACTTTGATCTTCAAAAAATGCAATATCAATCGTTATATTTTGTCTTCTTAATACCTATTCTTCTATTGTTCTCTAACATTAATCTGTTTCTCATATGCTTTAACACTCAGTAACACCCCCCCTTGCGTCTTAGTGTCTTTATTGCCTTGCTTGGAGTGAAATGATTAAAAAGTTATTTACAATATGTAAATAACTTTTAATGATTAAAAAATTATTTACAATATGTAAATAACTTTTTTAATCATTTCACTCCAAGCAAGGTAATAAAACCACTAAGACGCAAGGTGGGGTGTTACTGAGTGTTAAAGAGATGAACCGCTTCTTCATTTACGTATCGTGTACTTTCAGGACGTAGATGATCATGGTCCTCCACATCTTCCTGTCCTATGTAGCTCTTAATAAGTTTTGTCTTTTTGTTATTTCTCCCAAACCCTGTTCTACCATCCATTTACTCAAGCTCATCAAGTATGTTACAAGCTGCTTTCCTATGTCCCTCAATCTGTCTTATGAGTATCAGATTTTCAAGCCTTCCTTCCTCATTGCATTCCCCAGAAACATCAACTGCCTCTTCATGATGTTACGTATAAGTTCTCTTTTTATACTATTGTTCATCCAATATAAGGCCCAAGAACCACTCAAGGTAGAGGGTTACTGAATGTAGTTCTTGTAAGGGCGTACAAAGAGAGAGTAAAAACTGCAAAGTACAAGACAGATGTCGGATAGATAACAGTTGACCACAAGAAGAGATTAAGATTGTAGTGATTGAGGAAGCTTCCTCTTGGGAGTCTGTCCCACAATGTAGCTTTCATGAGGAAGAAGCTGTGTGGAAATGCATCCTTTCCAAATGAAGATTTGATACTCTGAACGTGACATGGTGAGTCCTTGCTGTGAAGGCTTGAAGTGATAGAATCAAGAAATGTAGATCGTCTGAACATCTGCTAGCGATACAGTAGCGAGCGGCTAGCAAACGTTTCGTTTGTGGCAAAAGAGGCAGTAAGATGGGAAGCTATTCATCACCTACAAAGCTTTTAAAGTTTAGAAATAAGAATTGGACAGTTCCAGCATACCCCGAAAACTTTAACCAATATAGATTAGTTGATAACAATTTCATTGACTTGCATAATAAAATGTGACATCTAACTGGAAATTATTGTTGTACAGACATTTTTTCGCATGACAGTCAAAGAAATTCTTGCCAGTGATTTAGTTCCGCACTGGACTATATCGAAATTAGGCTGACTCCGTCTCCTCAGAATATCAGAAAAGTAACTAAAAGGTTTGGTGTGTGTGTGTGTGGGGGGGGGGCCTTTGATAATCTTGCACCTTCTCAAGTTAACGTTGTCGACTGACATTAAGTGGAAAAACTATATTGATTCAATTGCTAGGTCAACTGCTAAGAAAGTTGGTTCACTGTGCCGTACTAGACAAGTTTTCTCTCCAGAATCTATCTTTTATATCTACAAGTCTACCATTCGTCCATGCTTAGAATATTGCTGCTACATATTGTTCAGTGCCCCTGCTATTTACCTTGAGCTCCTTCATAAAATCCAAAGAAGAATTTGCAATATGATTGGTCCTGATTTGTCGGCTCGGCTTCACTTACTTTCCTACTGCCGTAAGGTTGCCTCTCTGTGTCATTTTTATAAATAATTTCAATGTAATTGTCCGGGCGAGCTCTTCGATGTGGTACCTAGACTTTATTAATTTAAGCACCGTACTAGACTGGCATCAAGATCTCATCAATTTACAGTTGAGCTGGCGAGATGCAACCGTAGGTTCTATACTAACAGTTTCTTTTCTCGTACTTCTCACTAGTGGAACTCCTTTTTGGATCCATGCTTTCTAACCAACTTTCAATGTCAACCGCTATCTACTGTTCTTCTGATTACTCTTTTTCACTTCCCGCTCATTATTAATGTTTCTGTTCCTAATTCTTTCGCACCCTGTAACCCCTTGTGTTTTAGTGGCTTTACTGCTTTGCATGGGTTGATACCGATTAAAATAACCTATCAATTTGGTCTCTGGCATCAAGCCTTATTTTGTGGATTATGGTACAAACCATTGGATTACTGCGAGTGAAATTGGTGCATAATGACTTCCCTTCTTTCGTTCCTCATCGTGCACGTGAGTTCACCCTGTACAGTATATGATCCGTGCTGGAGTAGCCTTTAATTATGTCTTTACAAAAGCGGAAGTGACGTCACAAACCAAACTCAAAATCCGATCTCGGGTCGTTGATTACATTTTCCAGGTCGCAGCCAACTGTACTAAGTCGGACCGTGTAGGCAGACGACAAATGGTCAAACTGCTAGCTTCAAAAAGGTTAAATTGCATTGGAATCTTTGAACCACCTCATACAGATTTATTATCAATATATAACTATACACCTGCGTATCTACTTATGAATTCAACGTCGTCATACCACACATTATATATATATATATATATATATATATATATATATATATATATATATATATATATATAGTGGAAGTCGTTTATTATAGTAATAGATGTTATCACAACCAGTCGGTCGCAAACGTTTATGATAATAAAAGTTTTAAATATTTTTTAATATAGTTGATTATAGCAATTGATTTAATAATGACATAATTAATAAGAATTTGTAACATTAAATAGAAATTGTTTCAGTTTTTATAGCCTTCGCTTAATGTTATCAGAATAAGCGGCGTTCTCTGTACTATTACAAATAATAAAACGGTAATAAGTAAATAAGGTAATCTTCCTGGGTAAGACGTTAAACTACATCCGCGTCCTGGGTAAGACGTTAAACTACGTCCAACAGCAAGGCCTCTGATCAAGAGGTTTTGAGGAGCGTGGAAACACCTCTTAATTGCTGGTGTCCCCAGGTCCACCCTGATCCGGGGTGGTAGCACCTGTTAGGGTCCCAGCTATAGGCAAATAGTTAACTATTACCAGCAATGCTTTTTTGAAAAAAATTATTGCCTGCAATACAATTTTGAAGGAAATATATTACTAGAAACAGATTTTTGACGAAAAAAAAATATTACCAGCAATAAAAAATATTGTCGGCATTAAATAACCCAATTGAAGTTGATATGCTGTAAAACAAAATAAACCAATAAACCTATAATGTAATGTTGTTTCTAACAATGAATTTATAACACTGAATGTAAAGGGTTCCAATGTTTATATCGTAATGTTATCAACCGATTATTGTTATCTAAAAGACTGTCCCAAAATGTTCATAATAAGCCGCTCTGTGTTAGAAAATGCTATGCATCACTTCCGGTCTCTACTGCATCTGTCAGGAAATTGTTCAGCTGCCATATTAAAGATTAAACATGACATAACAGTTCAACAATCTTTTTGTTTGATTTTTACCATATTTTCTTGTCTTTATATTTTACGCATGTTTTTGTAAAAAACCTTAAAACAATGAATTTAAAAATTGTTCCAATTTATAAATCTTTTGTTTAATGTTTCAGCAATTTATCCTGTCTCAAAGTGAATAACAATAAGTAACACTATCTGTACTATTTCTACTAATAATATTTTATTTATACGGTAAATTTTGTTTCCAAAGATGAATGGAAACTGTTTCAATATTTATATCCTTTGCTTAATGTTATCAGTTGTCGCAAAGGCCCTGTCACCAAATTGATCACAATAAGCGTCTATATATAACCGATGGGGTGCTAAAAATTTCTCAGCACGACCCACTGGACAATCACAATTTTGTAGAGGAAGAGATTAGCTCATTGATTGAGCTGAGAAAATTTCCAGCACGCACTCACAAACACACACGTATGTATGTATCTATGAATAGTGTGTGTGTGTGATTTAATGAACTGATGACAGTTGTTAATTTGAATTTTTGATTCTAATGTGCATTTTGGTTTTCATGTATTATCGTAATTTGGGATTTGTTCAACTTTCGCGCTATTAATAACTCGTGGCCCTTGTCGGAGATCAAACAACAGTATCTGTTTTTAATGTTCCAGCAAGGTCCTAAGTTGTTATCGTTTTTTTCAAAATCTGCTATTTAACATTTTTTCATCTTTATCATTATTAATCCATGTCTAGTGGTTATTGCTTGAAATTATATAAGTCTCCTCTATTTTCTTAGTTTCTTCGTAGACTCCAGCACCGCTAAAGTATAGATCGTCCCAATACTTTTCCAAATGTCAACTTTATTCAATTTCGATTCGAGAATTATTGGCACGGCTCCAAGTGCTCCACCTATTACCGGAACAAAATTTATGTTCCACAGTTTTCTCAGTTCTCGGGTGAGGTTCTTGTATCGTTTTAATTTTTTTTTTTCATTTTCTTTCATGTAGTGTCCGCCATTACAGTCATTTTGAAGATGTGGCATTTCCACTTTTCCTTTATTGTGGCTCTCATCTAAACTTTGTGCTGATATAATTTCTTTACATGTTTGAACCCAAACGGTTTGCACGATTCTCTGTGTATTATTATTCCTCCTCTGTCATATCTGCCGTTGTATTACTTTTCGATTAGCTTGCTGTA
>CAHIKZ030000022.1:612500-657500 GCA_903632075.3 Acanthosepion pharaonis
CTTATACAAAAATTATCTTAATTTATCAAACTCAAGAAAACTGGGATCGATTAATACAAATCAAACTCTTCACGAATAGAAAAATCGAAAATCACTCAGAACGCTAACCATTCAGCCACGCGCCGACTGGTTTCGAGCTATACAAAAAAATTCCTTAAACAACTCAAGAAAAACTGACAAATCGTAAAATCAATCACTAAATTAAGCAATCGAGCAACCATCTCTTTGACGTGAAGCCCACTAGATGGCGCTAAAGTCGTTACGATAGCAGAGATTTAAATTTTAGTTCTTGATTGCATATCGTTTCGTTTTTTGAATGCACACTTACACTGTAAGTCTGCTTACACTAAATACTAAAAGTTCATTAGAAGAGGAAAAGTTATTTAAAACCAGGTCACAAGGCAAGTTGTCTAAACGATCTATCAACAGCGTTTAGCGATAAACATCAAACTCAAACAGCTCAATGATGGACGACAATGAAATCTCTCTTCTGGGATTTGTATTTTATCATTAAACAGCACACCTTTGTGGGGTAAATACTTGTGTCCGGAGAAAACCATGTGATGGCAAAATAAGAACAAACAAGAAATTAGAGTGATAGCTTAGGGATTGTAGAACATATGTAGCTTTGTGATTTAACCTCAGAATATTATCGAAGTAGACATGGTTGAATGAAAGCAGAGCACGTAATCGAGTCACATGATTTATGTATACGTATAGTATGATTAGTTTCTGTTGCGTTAAATCTTTTACTTTTGGAAAGGCACAAATCCATTACTTCTGCACTAGATACGGGTTAAATATTAAGTTTGACTGGGCCGTCTATCTGGGTGGTAACCAATCTAAGAGAATGAAAACTTTGATTTCAAACCGTGCAGAAACAACGGGAAGTCATTCTTTTGTCCAAAAAATCATGGCAATTACTAAATAGTAACGAAAAAGAATCCGGTAGATGTCTATATTTCTGAGATGAGGTATTATGTACACTGTTTACATTATTCAGACTATTATTCTCATCTTTGTCACCATATTTATTACAACGTTTATTACAACGTTTCAGCCGTTGTACGCTCAGGTGGTTGGAATGTCGAACTGAACCCTTATTTCGCTCACTGGGGTAGACTGTTCTAGTTCCACGTGCTATGTTTAATAGATGTCAGTTATCAGTTATCTCATGTTAATTCCCCTCTCCAAGTTCTCCACTGCCTTAACCTGGTATTGAACTCACACTCTTTGGGTCCTGTCACTAGATCTAACCAACGCCTTTCTCCATTATGCCATGTGTCGTTGAGGACATCTGTGTATGAATTTCTGGGTATTATAAACCTAATGTCATCAGTAACCATTTTTTACCAGAATCCGTAGAAGGCGATGATCGACGATGTCCTGAAGAGACATGTCTAATGTACAAAAAACAACAAAAACAAAAACAAAATTATATTTAAAAAAATGTGGACGCATGACGGAATGTTTAGAACATTAGCGTTCTAGCCATATAAACCCTTGTTCGAATTTCACCATCATCGATTTTTCAAGATGGTGATTCTTAATAGTATGGTCATGTGGAAACGATGAGTGCAGCGTTGTTGGGGCGTGCCTGAAAAACATACCACATATTGACCCAAGTCTTGTGAGTGAAACTGGGTAGGCGAAACTGTTTAGAAGCCGTCGAGGGTTGTGTTAGCACAAAATCATCAGTCATCATGACCGAGGGTTTGTCCGTAGTGACCATGTTCAAATTTTGGTCATACCAAAAATATGCACTATCTCCTATAAGTTGTAACTAAGCGTAGTTGGAGTATAAACCAGAATTTGGTTGTGTGAGGTTTAAAGAAATAATGGGGTCACTTTTCGATTATGCCGTTTTCTGTCTGCATCCAACCACAGCGATCCCTCTGAGAAAAAGCATCTAAAACCCAACCAGGTGCTGGTCCAAGGCACATCGCTACACGCGATAGGAAGTCTGACGAAAAAAACAACCCCCCCAAAAAACAACAACAACAAAAAAAAAAACAAAACAAAAACAAAAAAAACAGTGGTTCCTAAGTAAACAGGGGATGTGCTCATATTTTATGAACATAAAAACATTATAATCCAAACATCTCGTTTAATTGTATACGAGAAGCAACAAACAAGATGTAAATCTCCTCTAGAGAATATGAAAATTTGAGTAAAAACGAATGAAATGACGATAACGAACCAATCTAAATTCAAACAATACTGATCCTGTCTTTATTATTCATCAGTTAAAATTTGCATTTTGTAAGCCTGACTGCCTTTCCTGAAAGATCCTAATGAAACTGTCTTATTGCACTTCTTTCTCAAACAAGATCAGGGACTGGGGCCACAATCATCTGATGTAATGGTCCATTTAACTAATAAAGGCTTCCACCTAACGGAGTCGTTCGTGTAAACATCTTCATTTGGCCTATCGGAAGTGAGGCTAAAATTGAATAAGAGAAGACAACAACGTTGTAAGAACTATTGTGTTCGTGTGGCTTCCATCAAAATGTTTTATTATGGCTGAAAGGAAGGATTGATACAATCTATTTCCATTTGTGCACCTATCAAAAAACTGATCAGATTGGTGGCCGTGATAGTTGTGAACTTTTAAGATTAACTCTAATATCAGGATTTTAAACGCTCGAATATTCAGTACCTTTTTTTTAAGCTAGAGTTCTAATCAGAAGAATGATGGTAAACAATAATGTCATTACTTTCTACATTCAAATGTGTAAAATCTGAAGTCATTATATATATATATATATATATATATATATATTACTAATCGACAATACAACTATCCTACACTATTAAAACAACAGATTTAGATTACAGATGCTGGAAGCAATTTATATTAAAAAAATAAAGCTGGCACTGAACAGAATCAACTATGAATACTGCAGTAATGTTCTGAAATGCCTGTAAAGGAACAGTTTTTTCATGATTTAATGCATGCGTGACCATGACATTATAACATAGAAGAAAAAATTCCATAATGGATAATTTTTTTCACGTTCTAATGAACGCTCATCACATTGTCAACCGTTTTGCATTTAAAAGCATAATGAAAAATTACGGTAATGGATAACAACGTACATCTTTGTATAAATATTTATACTAATGAACAACATATAGTTTTGTACCACTTGAACCCCTGAAGATGATCTTGGAAGAAGATCGAAAGTACTTGGGTAGTGAAAATAAAAGAAATTTAAACAGCTATAGCACATTTCTCTCATCTTTTAACATCAATGAGTATGAACGGATTTTATTAAAATTTAGCAGACATAATGTATGCAATTTATTCAATCAGACATGCCTAAAAGGAAATTTGTTGCCTAAATACGCACACACACACACACATATATATATATATAGGATGTTGCAAGTTTTTCACAACACCACTAGCGGGCTATAAGCAGAAGATAACTTAAAGTTAGGCGGTAAGCAACACGTTTTAACCTTCTCATTCATCTTTCAAACATATCGAAAGCATTAACACGGCAGGTTCAAATCAAAATTGAAAAAATAGATACCATGCTCATGGTAGCTATAACAACTTAAAGATAGTGAGCTTTTTCAGTGTGCTCTAGGAGGAACGACACGAAGCTTTATCTTACAGGACTTCACAGAGGTATCCACGGTGAGGCACACCATCCACTGTAATGGTCATGGTAGTCGTTATCTACAAGGGCTATGTTTGTTGCTCCACGTCTTTTCTCGGGGTCAATGCCTCCGTGTACAGGAGGCACGGTGGAGTAATGGATGGCGGCTTGGATTGAGGAATCGGAGAGCCGAGTTCGAATCCCAGTCGAATCCATTACATTCACTTACGTGCTAACACCCTTGGAAAACATGTGAATCCTCTTCTCCCTCCAGATAAATAGCAGGGCAGGCTGGGTTCTATAGCCTTGGATGGCAACTGGTCTAGGAGAAGGACAAGTCTGAATTCAAAACCTGCGGAGGGTCGTTTGGGTCCTTGTGGCACTTAGTACACCAGGTCTCTGTATTCGGCCCTTCAAAAAGTGTGGATGGTCCTGCACGAAACCTTCACCACTATAATCAAATCTCATGTGCTGTTGTCGGTTTACTGGGAACTGATCTGTTTGACCCTTATACGTTGAATTCGACGGGAGAGTCGAGATATATATATATATATATATATATATATATATATATATATATATAGTCCAATATTTTTATTACTTCAAACGTTATTGATGCATTAAAAGTATTTTCCCAAGTTTTTTTTTAAAAAAAGGAATAGACTTTCTGTACTTCTCAAGTGCCACATTTTCTTTGGAAAGACTTTCGATCTATAAGCCGGTAGATTTAATTTCATTACTTAAGAGGACTATCTACTTTAATATGTTTATTTGCTAAACGTAACGTTTATAGTAATAAGAAGCTAGTATCACACGCTCGCAATTAAAACTAGTTACTTGTGGATATAATACTCTTCTATGGGTATTAAAGAGATTTGCTACATTCAACAAGAAGGGGATCTGAAATTGAAGGAAGGCTTTCAAAAGGGCAAAAAGATTTTCAATGGTGCCAACAGTATTATTTAGCAAATATTTCTAGGCCCAGTGGCAAAATAACTGAAAAGTCGCATCGTAATACAGTCCGATTAACGGCATGGTGTTCTCTTCCGGCAGACTGCTGGGCCTAGCAAGTGGTCACAATGAATTGGCACTTCTTAACGTTTGTTTACCAGCAGGGGAACAAATCTAATCAGAGATCAAACAAACACTTATATTGATACATTCACACAAATATACCCTCATTCATACCTGTGTCTTCGTTCATTTAGAAGCTATATAAACCCATACGTCTTAACACAATTATTATATGTCAGTATCTTAGCGTGTAAGTAAAACTAAAAGTAGATATGTGTGCCTATATGTAGCGTTATTGTTAGTATACAAACAAGCAAATTGCCAGGGTGTGAGTTCGATACTAGTTCCATAGATAGTTATAGTACAAAATTGTTGCAGTTTATTTGAAGACTAAAGAATATATTAACTGAAAATTTTGTGGCAAAAAGCAACTAAAAATTAGTCTTTTACTCTCTGTGCCGTATCCGGTCAGGACATCTGCTTTCGTGTTTCTTCGCAATTTTATATTCTTTATACCTTAAAGTAATTATTACCAGCTGACTATTCCTAGCAGTCAGTCTTCTATCAGCCATTTAAACATGTTTGTTAAGGTGTTCACTCTCTTTTGGTTTCAATATGCCTGCTGAGTGTCACATTCTCTAAGCCCTCATTCTGCATTATTTGGACTGCAATTTCAACAATCTCTTTCTGATTCTAAGTATTCTAGGTGTTCCTTTCGTCTACATTTTCCTTAAAACTGCCTCGAAGCTCACATTCTCCGTCCATGTTTTTCTCAGCATCCTTCTGTAGGGCCATGTCCCTTTTTACTGCAAGTTTCCCCTTCATCTTTGAGAAGATAGTCCCGCATTTGCTACCATTTAAGAGGATTGATAATTCATAACCGTTTACCATGCTTTAATTTGTTTCTCACAAAATAATCCTGTTTCCTAATACTTTGTTTAGCTTTTGGAAAGCATCTTTCGCTTATTCCAATACGTCTTCGGATTTTCATGTCACATTTTTTTTTTCATCTGTTAAAGCAATATTAGATATTTGAAAATTTTGTTGTCAGTACAGAATTTAGCTATAGTATAGAAAATGGATGTATTTAGAATATGAGTTAAAAAATAACCGATATCGTAAAAAAAAAAGGACGGAAAAGCAAGAGGAAAAGTAAACACTGAAAAAAAAGAAGGGAAAGCAAGAGATTAAGTAAGCACTAAAAGAAGTACAAAAAGGTACAAGAAAATGTAAGCCCCGAAAAAAGGGACGAAAAAAAAAAAAACAAGAGGAAAAGTAGACACTCCCCCGCAAAAAAAATGAAAAACCAAGTGAAAAAGTAAGCACCGAAAATAAAAATACTAAAAATCAAGCACTGATAAAAAGGACGAAAAAAAGCCAGAGAAAAAATAGGGACTGAAAAAATATTTAAAATCAAGAGAAAAAGTAATAAAAGAAAAAAAAAGGACAATAAAAGCAAAAGAAAAAGTAAACTTTGATAAAGGGATGAAAAGAGCAAGAGAAAAAGTATGCAGCAAAAAAAAAAAAAAAAAAAAAAAAACAAAAAAAAAATGAAAGAGATAAAATAACCACTGAAAAAAAGGACCCAAGAGAAACAATAATTAATAAATAAAAGATGAAAAAAGTAAGGGAAAAATTAAGCACCGAAAAATAAGACGAAAAATGCAAGAGAAAAAAGTAAGTATTGTAAAATTGAAAGATGAAAATAAATATAATACTACTCAAATATCCCCTAAAAGATATGAATGTTTTGAGAGTCTGAAAGATTTGCGCTTATAAGGCCCTATTCAACTTCACTGAGTCTAAAGCATGTTGGATCTAACGATGTTTTCTCCTGTCAAAGGGGGTGCAGGTTCGAATCCAGTTAAAGAGCGCATATTCTTATTTAATAAAATTTCTCAGATATTTAGGCCGATTATGCTAAGAATGATATCAGAAAGAGCAATGCAAATGCAGAAGAGCGTGTACCTGTGTTTTACATATTACGCAATGGTGTTCGATAAAGTACGCCACAAAGACCTGTTGAAATTGCTTAGCAACCTTGACATATTTTGGGAAGGCTCTTAGAATAATAAAGATCCTTATAGTGGAAGCAAACCGCTTGCACACGGATTGAAAATGAGTTCCCTAGATATAAAAAATAGAAAGGGGTATAAGACAAGATTGTGTCGTCTCTCCAAACTTATTCAATATGTACAACCTTTAGAGGCGATTTTGACAGAATTAGAAATCCTACCAGGATTCATTATTGGCGACCACAATCTTGACAAGATATGCAGATGACACAGTGTCGATAGCAGACACAGGAAGAAAACTAAAAAATGCCGACAGAAGGAAAGCTAGAAGAAAGAATGAAATGCCAATTGCAAGAAGATAGAATGCATTGTTGTCAGCAAAAGGAACAGCCTAACATGCAAATTACAAGTTGGAGATACCAAAATCAAACAGTTCCAAAAATTTAAATATCTGGGAAGTGTTTTAACAGAGGACGGAAAGTGCAACACTGAAATCCGAAAGTGCAGTGGGATAGCGAAAGATGCCTTCCAAAATCTAAGCAGAGTATTAAGAAACAGAAAAAAAAACTTCATTAGAAACAAAGAAAATAGTGCTGGACTGATACGTGATATTTGTCCTCCTATATGACCGCTAATGCTGGACAATGTCCTCAAAGATGAAGAGAATTCAGACAACAGAATTGCGGTTCTACAGAAGGGTGCTGAGGATACCATCGACCGAATATGTAATCCTCACTGGGTGCCTCATACTTTTGGCCTTGTGCCGCATCTAAGCTATGCTTAGAAAATCATAACCTTCTTGAACGAAACACTTTATTCAATGCACAGGGTTAGATTGTCCGCATTCTACTTTGTATGCTTACGGGAGATAACTCGTATCAATTAATACCCACAAGTCTTATTCCCTTTTCTGTTGCTTGCCCATTTCTTCCACTGAACAAGAGTACGTGATTTTTTTTAACACTACCAAGCCGAGGGATTGAACTCACGACTGACAAGGAATTAGATTAGTCTACTAGTGGCAACAATCTACTTCCATGGATTGGATGAAGGGTTCGGTTCGACATTTCGAGAAGGTTACAGAGTATAATTACAGATACCAACAATGATCGGAGAGTACAATGGCCAAAACGTTGTGAGTAGAATAAAGATGGACACGTTGGTTCGAATAGAAGTATATATAATAACAATAACGAATTATATAATGACTAGAATAAGTCTGTAGCCTGACGAGTATCGCTTAACTGAATTTGCATCTGAGGTTTTCAGTGCTCGATTCATTGACCACTGAATTAAGTATATTCACAAGGAAGGAGATTATGCTGAAAAAATAATTTAAAAAAATTATCTAATAACTAGGTATTCGACTAGGATTTATAGAATCTATCCTCTTCAGGTCTCGCAGTCAACCAGTTCTGAAATGACTTCAAATAAAGTTAAAATGTTTTTTTCTTCTCCCCTGTAAGACTTTTTTTTATCTCCGATCTCTGACTTTTGAGAATCACTTATGGCATTCAACGTTCGACAGGGTTCGTTCCTGACAGCTGGACTCCTCATCAATTATGCGAATGGCAGGCAGTTGGTTAGAGCATTTTTCCATCGGTCGGGGCGATAGCAGTCGTTATAATGAAGTGGGGGCTCGATTTCGGACGAAGTGCGTCATGGGGTCTATGGCTTCCGTGTTGGTTGCTAGAGGTGGGGTATCAAGTTTATGTATCTTTGTCGTGTAAGAAGACCACGATGATTTAACCAAACCCACGATCTTTGCTTGTACAGAGAAACATGGCGGCTACAAGGGCAGTGGTAATCGTTTGCAACTAGACAAATAATTAGACGAACGAAAACAGGAAAAATTAGAAGGAATAATCATACGGGTATGTAGAGAGATACAGACATATGCATAGAAATATACACACATATAATATATATATATATATATATATATATATATATATATATATATATATATATATATATATATATATATATATATATATATATATATATATATATATATATATATATATATATATACATACACACATACATACACACACACACACACACACACACACACACACACACACATATATATATATATATATATATATATATATATAGTGTGTGTGTGTGTCTGTGTGTATAAATAGGATATAGAATCCAGGCAAAGTTTGATAAATTTTGACAAATGGAATGCTGTTTTAGGGACATCATTACGGATTTCGACATCTTTAGCTAGGCTCCCTCAGCTCGGAAGAAAAGAAATCTTTGTGTGTGTGTGTGTGTGTGTGTGATTTAAATCGTTAATAATTTTTCGCTAAGCTGACGTTCCTCGTTCGGAATGAAAGAACAACGTGGTGGGTCTTTTGTATAGACGCCATGATTTTAATTTATACTGATTTCTTTTCTTTTCAATTTAATATTAGCACATAACTAAAATTATTTGACATCCCTAAAATATAGAATTTTTTTGCTTTCAACCCTTTCGGAAAAAATCTTAAATTCAATGCAGAATAGCTGGGAGGATATTATAAACACATTTCGACAAAAGAGGAGAATTGAAAAGAAAAAAAAAAGCACTATAAATTAGAATAACGGCTTTTATACAAAATTCACACAATTTTGTTCTTTCATCCCGATTCATGGGGGACGTCAGCTTTGCTAAGATGTATTAACCATTTCATATTGAAGCACCCACATGACACACACACACACACACACACACACACACACACACACATATATATATATATATATATATATATATATATATATATATATATATATATATATATTCTTTCTGTTCTGATTAGAGGAAACATACCTAAAGACGGCAAAACTCGGAATCAAGTCAATAAAACAGTTTCCCACTTTGTCAATATATATATATATATATAGTCAATCGGATGTCTGACCGCATTGATGAGCTTTGAAACAGCGAAACAGTCTGTCTGTGGATGACAATATATATATGCTCCTGAAAAAAAATCATTTCGGTTCAGCTCTACGGGGAGAAAAGTGAATTTGTAAACGGTGATTATTACTGCTGGTGATGCAAGACCCTTCGTTAAGACGAATCGAGTCCTTCGGTCATTGGCGTGTTTTTTTCTAAAAATAAATTCACCTTCATCCAATGGCTTAGGGGATAAATCTCCGACTGATACCAAATCATTTGGGTTTTGATCCTGACTTATTGCTTGATCGGGTATCTAGCGACACTGATTAGCTGTGAAACAGCAAAACAGTTTGTCTGTGTATATATATGAGAGATAGATAGATATATAAGCACATATCTATAATACGCATGTCACCTGAAGCGTCAAAAAATTAAAAACCTCGGTACATTGAGTGGTTTTCATTCACTTCAACTTATAGAAATGTACGCAGCTAGATGACGCATGTTTGACCCAATAAGTAAGGAAGCAGTGTAACTGTGGCATCTATGTAGCGCGGCCAGAATTTAACACTGCGGAGCAATTACTGCGAGTTAGAAAGATGGGGTATTATCTTCATAGATTTTTTCTCAGGGAACAGTAGATGTGGTATACTAGGTTTCGGACAGGCACCAGGGGCATATACATACATATATATATATATATGTATATATATATATATATATTAACAGATAATATAATCGTTTTCCTAGCACATTCGTCTGTTAGGGTGGATAGCTAACAACTGTTGCACACGCCTGCTCAGACACATTTGTGTTTGAATCGCACCCACAGACCCCACCTGTAGTTTATACTGCAACTATGCTAAACGTATCTTAGCTACAGTTTCAGAGAGAGAGAGAGAGAGAGAGAGAGAGAGAGAGAGAGAGAGATAATCTGGATGTTCAACTGTGTGAACAAGGCTAGTACTCTCAAACACTCGGTCACGATGTCTTGTGACTTCGTGCTAGTACAACTATCGACGGCTTCTGTAGTGAAACCGAAATTAGATATGTATCTGTATGACACACACACACACACACACACACTTGCGCGTCTCACAATGTAATTAATGTCATGTGCTAATTCATATATTCATCATATGGAATCGTTGTATCGTCTAAATGCACATATACAGAAACGAAGGTCTGCAACTCTCACTCTCCTTACACACGCACACACGCGCACACACACACACACGTTTGGATGTCTGTGTGTGTGTATTTTTTCAGTAAATTCTCTTTTAGCTGAAAACAAGGAAATATTCGTTTTATTTTTTATTTAAATTTTCTTTCTTTTCTTGAAAGTGTTTTTATTGATAGTACACAGTTACAGAAGTATTTTCTGAGATTTCCCCAGAAAAAGTTTCAACCACTTTCGTCATATTCAGGGAATAAAACTGTTTTCAATAGAAGTCGGTGCTTGCTTTCTCCAGCGTCTTATTTTGATAATTTTAGCGTTATATTTTGAATTTGATTTTATTTATAATATCAAGTAGTGTGCCGTCGCATTTTGAGTTTTCATTTTTA
This sequence comes from Acanthosepion pharaonis, assembly GCA_903632075.3. Taxonomy (NCBI): domain Eukaryota; kingdom Metazoa; phylum Mollusca; class Cephalopoda; order Sepiida; family Sepiidae; genus Acanthosepion; species Acanthosepion pharaonis. The sequence goes on from CAHIKZ030000022.1 coordinate 623,600, forward strand.
TCATTATATATTCTTTTAGTTTCAGCAGGGTCCTAATTCTGTTGTTATTGTCTTATTTATGTAAAAAAAATATCTAAAAACATGATGTCTCAATACATGATATGATAAGATTTAAATTCAAACCCTAAGGCTAAAACCAGGAGAATAAGTGCCCGGATAAAGCAAACACTGTCTCTGCGGAAAACAGTTTTAATCTTGAATATGGCCCAAATAAGTAAAAGTACTTGAATAAATAATATTGAGAAATATGGCTATCTAGAAATAAATTAGATATAGAGGGATATCCTTGAAAATAATAATGTTTTGCTAAATATAGCAAAGCTTAAGTGGCAGTGGGGGAACAAGAGAATTAATAACTAATAACTGCGCAAGTCGGCAAAACACAAGCTATTATCAATCTGCTCACGGTGTCCTTGTTATATCGAAATGAATTTTAAAAACTTATTAAAAGATCTAATTGAATTTGTTTTCCATTATTTGCTTTCGGAAGGGCGTTGCTAGCTGAAGGGCTGGTCGACTCTCTCCTCGGCAGCGACGCTTAAAATCTACAAGATCTGACAGTGAAATGCACCGGCTATTTCATGGCTCATGAATAAAAACTATTATCGTCAATTAATATTTAATAACGGCATTTGATTTATTTTATTCGATACACGGGGAAAGATTGAGTCAGTCGATCAGAAAATTGGCCTAGAGTCAGGTATACCTTTGAGGTAAAGGTCAATTTTTATTTTCGAGTTTTCATTTAGGCTTTGATGAAAAGTGATCTCTGAAGAAATGAAACGTTCACATTTCTGCTACTTCCAAATGATGGCTGAACTCTCCGTAGAGAATAAGAAATCATTACCTGCTCTCATATACGTACAAATCTCTCTCTCTCTTATTTATAAGTACAGGTCGACATCAGATGTGTACGATTTATAGTAAGAAAGTATTAAAGGTTTTAAGCCTTTTAAATTTCAGAGGATAATAGAACGACCTCGCTTCCAGCATTATAGAAATTAAATCTCTATATATACTTTAACATAGACAGAAAGCAATTTGGAAGTGTAACAGACAGACACACACACATCTTCTCTTTACAGTATGTTTTAAACATCATCAAGATATTCAGACCAAGTGCCACTACTCCTTTAGCGAGGAAATGGGGAAGAGAGGAAGCCAGCCTTTTATACAGGAATAATGCTTAAGAACCTTTGCTATCATAAGAATAACAATAATACAAATAATGATATACGTGTAAAAAGAAACAGAATTTCACAAAAGAATTACGGAATAAGCACGAGATTTAATTTTAAAAAACTAATACAATGATACATATCAGCTAGCGAGAAAAATATTTAAGCCTATTACTTACTAAATTAAACTCATCACTTACTAAAATATAATATTCTGTACCATAGTCACCACAAAAGAAAATAAATAAATAAAAAGCCAGTTCTGTCTATGAATCAGAATGTCTGTTCGTATCTCAGAATTCTTATAACACCTACGTTGGTGACACAACAACTACATTATGGCGCCGATTAATTTACCATTTATCTGATAACAGCTCAGTTAAATCGGTTAAAAAAAATGTTATAACAGAAATTATAAAAAAAAAGATTACAAATATTAGAAGCCTTAAACATAAAAATCAATCACCCAACAAAAGAAAAATTTAATTTCTGTGAGTAAAACACTCTAAATATATTTCACAATTAGAAGACAAAGGAAAAAAGACGACTCAATAACAAAGTAAAGCATGATGACGCGATACGTAAAAAAACAAGACAATCACTGACGTATGAAGACACAACATCGAAACCACCAAATAAATAGAATGCATATCTACAGCCACAACCTTATCCAACCACAGAAGACGTTAGACAATTTATGTTCAAATTCTCTGCAGAAAACAAGAAAATGGGCATAATTATTTCATATATATATATATATGAAATAATTATGGCCATTTTCTTGCTTTTGAAAAAAAATTGTATATATATATATATATATATATATATATATATATAAATATAATATATAATATATATATATATATATATATATATATATATATATATATATATAATATATATATATATATATATATATATATATATATATAATATATATATATATATATATATATATATATAATATATATTTATATATATATATATATATACTATTTATATATATATTTATATATATATATATATATATATATATATGCAGTAAAAAAGCCATCAACCAAAAATACAACTATTAACAAAAAGGCGGATATTAGGAGATAGTACTAAATAAGATTCAGTATCACTGCAAAGAAAAACTCAAAACAATTGAATTTATCGAAACTAGTTTTGTTAAAATTCAACCCACAAGGTCTGTTTTTTAGCTGTCATTATATTTTTCAAATTTTCAAATAAGATGTACATCGCGATGAAAATTGTGGATAAATTGTTAATGTTTTGTTCAGTATCTTTGATCGTTTCGGTCATTATCAAGAATGGAGTGTTGTCATTGTGGAATACAATATTTTGCTAGCCATATCCTGGTATATTTATGGATGGGGAGCGCAGGTTGTCCACAGTGACATTATATGTAAAGGTTAAATGAAGAACGCATTTTAAAAGTATGTATCAAACAATGATTATAGTAATATCATCATCATTTATATAAAGTATTTTATACAAGTCTCGAGATATTTCGCGAAAGTTTTTCTTTTATTTAATGTTTTGTTTAATTTGTATGACAAATTCAATAGTTTTGAGTTTTTCTTTGCAGTGATATTGAATCTTATTTAGTACTATCTTCTAATATTCGCCTTTTGTTAATAGTTGTATTTTGGTTGATTCTGATGTAACAATAATCGATATGTATACGAATTTCAATCAGTTTGAAAAGTGACATGACAACCTACCAGAGAGAATGATGTATGTGTGGCCAATGTAAGAATGTAATGTTTTTCTTTATTGATATTAGAGATGCAATTTCCCAAAGTACATGAAAACATTGTTTTCACATTGGAGTAAATGCTGAGATCTGGAGTTATTGTTAATAGTTAGCTTAGATGCCCTGGATTTTTTATAGTAAATGTATTTATTAGTATCGTTAAGGTATATGGACCGGCAAATTATATTTTTAATGGCTATTTCATCTTTTTTATGGTTAGAGTGTCTCTGGTTTCAATACAATAAATAAATGGTGTGTTTATTCTTGTTTATATCAGGATTGTTGCTTGTGTTATTTTTCTCTTAATTTCTTTACGACTAATTTTATTTGCTCACCAACGACATGGGTGGGGGAAATTATTGTTGATAATTGTTTCGTAGTATTTAATTCTTTGTAAAATAACACCTGAAGAAGAAATGATTTTGGATCAGTTAAATAGCTATTTTATATCTGTGAAATGATTCACTTTTATAATTGAGTCCGTATGAATGTTTACCTGTGGTTTTTTTATGCAGTATAGTAATAAAATTCACTATTAGTGTCAACTAAAACGTCTAGGAAAGTGATTTCGTTATTAATGTTGACTTCATAAATGTATAACGGATTTGAATTACTTTTACTGATATTCAAATTCGCATAAAAAAATATTTGTTGTTCCAGTCGTCCATTGCTATCTTAATTATTCACAACTCATCAAAGTTTTTAAAACATTTGATATAGGTGTATACATAATTAAAATGAATATTAATTAAGAGTTTAAAAATACATATATCTAATTAAACATTGTTGGGTGCTACTATAGTATAATATATACTGAGGCATTTACGACTTACCGTAGATGACAATGCACTCATTATTTTTTGAAAATGCACAGGAAAAACAATGAATTGTTTCTTTCTTTTTATCTGCCATGTCCTTTCAGGACGTAGGCGATCATGGCTCCCTCTGCCACCTCCCCCAGACCACGTTCTGTCATTCACTTGCTTAAGCTCGCTAGGTATGTCATGTGTTGTTTTCCCGTGTCTCTCTTTCCCTCTATTCGACCTGTGAGTATCAGATTCTCCAGGCCCTCCTTCCTCATTATGTGTTCTAGAAACTTCAGCTGCCTCTTCCTGCTATTAAGTATAAGCTTCCTCCTTGTTTGCAGCCTAAGATCTCGTCGTTGCTCACGTGCTCGGCCCATGATATCCTTAGCATCCTTCTGTAGAACCACATCTCCGTCGCCTCGAGTCTCTTCAACATCTTTGAGGAAATCGTCATATATAGTAAGAATTCAATAGCTAACATCTCGATAATAATTAATGACAAATCTGGTTAAGCAACAGTAGCAAATATCATCGTAATATTTAAAACAACACCTCATTACTTGCTGCTCGGAATGAGAAATGGAAGAGTTCGAATTCCAGTCGGGTTTGTTACATTCACTTTCACGCAAATTCCCTTTAGAAATGTAAGCCATCTCCCCCCACCATCCTCCACCAAAAGAGGTATGGTTGAATAACAGGTCATACTGGGCTCTATAGCCTTTGTTAGCAAGCACTTTAAGTGAAAGAAAACGTAGTCTGGAAAGAGTTGGCCAAGACACACCATTGCTGTTACGGCTGCAGTACATCTGGTTCCGCTACAACCTTCCGAGGTTACGGGACTCATGTACATGATACCTTTACTTGAGGTTGACTTGAAGAAATCGCTTCGAGCGTCCTTGTTTTACGTCTATTCGCTATAATGCCTTTCTCTACAATATCCGAGTATTATAGTGTTCAGTCTTAAGCGTATTATTCTTATGCTCTCCGAGCATAAGAATAATAACGAATGCGAACCTTTTTCTCGGCTAACGGCAGGTCGATCTTTTATTCGAGTGCAAGCATTTCAAAACCAGAAGCACTTTCTTAGCGTCTTCTATCTAGAATATGATGTTGTCTTCATCATCTTGTGGACACATCCAACCAAGGTGATGTAACTGTTAGGTATGCTAGCTGAGTTCGTTATTCGGCATCCCCAGAATGCACTCGGAATGATGAAAACAGCTAGTTTGGTAGACGTGAGTGAAAGTACTGAAAGACGGTAAAAGGAGAGTGGCTAGGTTTAACACCACAGCGTAACTACTGACTCAACACTTTAATACTTCCGACCAATTCTACAGTTGACGGTCAAATTTGGATCAGAGACCGAGTAACTTGCACAGTCCGTTCGTTCAACCGTAAGCCAACATACTTATCACGGTTAATTTTTAGCCCTTCATATATACAATTCCGATTTTAAAATATTTATCAATGAAGCTACAGTAGCGATCAAGTGAACTTTTGTAAAAAGGTCATCAACCCAATCGAACGCCTTGAACAGATCAAAATTAATCAGTACGACGTGTTCGTTAGATTATGATCATGCAGACGAAATGCAGGTATCTAGGATAGCCCAACCTTTCAAAGCGGTTGCCTGTTCGGGGTCTGTTTGACGACCCAGCACAGCCTGCAGTCGGTTTCAGATCTTGTCCAAAATATTTAACTGTGCATTTATCATAGTTAAGGGTCAATAATTACTCCTCCTATCACACACAATGTTTTTATTTTTATTTTTGTAATACCTTTAGTACACTCCTGGTAAAAGGTTAGAGAACGACAAATAGGTATCACGCGAAGAAAACATTTCATTCAGGTTATCTCCCTTGGTTAGGATCATTTTTATTCCCTGTACTTGATATTTGATTATCATGCTCGTTTCGGAGTGAGTTCGATCCTTACACAACGTTTGACAAAGGAATCCTTGTACTTAATTACAGTCTCATTGGTTTAAAATTTTTCATAGCGTTAACAGGTCCTTAAACGAAAGAAACTTCTCTCGCGTATGAGATATCATGGAAAATAACGGTTTATTTGTAACGAGCTTATCTACATAGAATGTATAATGAATAGAATGCATAATAAATGAGTCATTTTTTTCTCGGAACAGCTCAACGGCTTAAAATAGAATTAACAAAAAATTAAGCACAAACTATAAAACAGAAACGTTAATTTCCTATTCTGCTTCATATCGAGAGAGGAGACACTTATGCAACTGAGTTTCAGGTGTCACTTCAAATGAAAATCACCTTAATATCATCAATGCAAACGGACATGCTAAAATAACAAGAGAAAAGAATAGGAGGCCCCGTTCCAAGAACGGCTATTCGGCATTAAACTCAACCCAGAGCTCAAGTGGAATTCCTACATACGGTTCATCACTGAAGATACAGAAAAAAATGGCCAGTTCCCTGTACTGCTCCAGTAAGTACCCGAGGTTAAAAAGCCAGATTAGACTGAAAATGAAGTTTTTGGTTATATATAGTCTTTACTTTTCTTGTCTTGAATGAGTACAAAAGCGTCGCTGCGTGCTTGTGGGTGATGAATTATTTTCCATCTTACCATCGCTTTCCCACAGACGAAATGTCACAAGCCTCTCTCTGCTCTGTCGTTATTTGCATGGAAACTCTTCAGATGAATTAAATGTCTTAGTTTCACCAGTTCTAACATTCTCTTCGTATTCCATGCGAGAGATAGAAATTCCACCAGAGCACCATTTTCCCATGAATCGTAGCTTTGTGGAACCGACTCCCAAGAGGGTGCTTCTCTGACAAACTTAACCGTCATCTTCCTTGCATATCTACATAAACTGTGCCATTTACATTGTAACGCCCTACCTCGAGTTGTTCTTTGGCCTTGTACAATTGTACCTTGGGCCTTGTACACATTTGTAGAAAATAAAACGTTTTAGACATGTTTTATATGCCGCGTCCATTCTTGACGTGGGTAATCATGGCCGACTAATAAAGGTAAGTGAAATAAAGGAAAGTGAAAACTTATTGTAGGGGAAAGCAAGAAGAAAGGACTAACTATAAAATTATGTATAAAGATCGGCATGGGCCATAAAAAAGATACAGCCTTACTCTGTAAGCCTCTGGCTCGAGTGGCTCTTGGTCATTGTACAGGGTGAACACCATTTGAAGAAAAAAGTGGTAATATCGAAGTACAAAAACTAAAAAAAGAACAGCTTAACTGGTTTATCAACCCTCTCTCATCAGAATTAATCAAGAACAAGTCATGTGCATAAATCCTCTTTTAAAAATGACATTATTAAGACAGCAAATTTAGATAAACTGATGCTTCCCGTTCTGAACTTGCTTCTTTTTCATATCTTCTTTAATTTAAAGTACCCAGTTAAACTCTAGATGATGCAAGAAAAGCCAATGGTGATCTTGGAAGATCTATAACCCACTTAGCACGGACTAGTAACCAGGTACAGACCTTTAATGTGTGCTGACACCCTCAAGCACAAATGCTATACCGCTCTGAACTTTGTTCACATTATCTTCTATTTAATAAACTATCAAATATTCAATTACACATCTTTAATAGTTAAACAGCTAAACTTAATTGTACTTGAGTATTAATGCCACTTAATCAAAAATTGTACTTGCAGACATAGCTTGATTATACTAACCAGGTGTTGGGGAGTTTTATTTCATGTATTCCATTTAATTTCACCAACTGGCTTTTCAGTCAATGAATGCCGAATGTTTCCTCATAAGGAAACGTTTACTAATACTATTAGCATTATATACAAAAATTCTAACCAAGAAAAAAATTTCTTCAAGAGAGAAAATTTTTACTAGTATTGTGTAAATGACGATGTAATGTAGGCTTTAATTTCTGCTTACATAAAGATAAGATCATTAACAAAACATATTTCTATCAAGACATAGAAATATTTCACTAGCCGATAGCGTCAAATTCTTTTTGATCTACATTCTTTAACAAATATTTAGCAAAACAAAAATACAAGACTAAACTGTAAAAACGATAACAGAAGTTTTAACCATAAAAGCAAACATTTAATAATATAACACACACACGCATATATATTAAGAAATGGACAAGGACCGACAATTTATTTACTAAAGACATTTTTATGTTTAACGTTGTTATTTATAGATACAAGTATTTAAGCAAATGCTCTGTTTATGATAAACAGTATAAAATAACATTTACCGGCCTGAATGTCCGAGAAATTTTCATAGACGAATATTCGTTTTTTGACAGGATTCGAACCTGCATCCTATACGGAACCGTCATTTACGCTGACGTGCCTATTTGTATCTATAAATAACGTTAAACATAAAAATGTCTTTAATAAATAAATTGTCGGACTTTGTCCATTTCTTAATATATGACGTCATTTGTTTACATTTGATACGCCAGAGCAGTTATGAATGTACGAGATTCATGGAAGATTGAAGTTTATAAGCAGTAAATTCGACCTTGTCTACCGAAAGGTTCTTTGTGGCCCAGAGGTTAGGCACGTCAGCGTAAATGACGGTTCCGTATAGGATGCAGGTTCGAATCCTGTCAAAAACGAATATTTTCTATGAAAATTTCTCGGACATTCAGGCCGGTAAATGTTATTTAATACTGTTTATCATAAACAGAGCATTTGCTTAAATACTTGTATCTATAAATAACAACGTTAAACATAAAAATGTTTTAATATATATATATATATATATATATATATATGGCGACTATTTGATCCATATTTCTATATATATATATATATATATATGATAAAATTCAAAATTACTTCATATGGGGAATAGCATATTTCGGTAGCTCCGGTGTGGAGTCTTATATATACATGAATTAAGGCATGTTTCATTAAATAATTTAGACAAGTTCTGTGTACTTATTTGTAATAGGATTCTTTCGTAATTATGAACAAATTTCTCAGTATCCTTATTAAAGGGAGAAAGAAAAATTACAATGTTGATGCATATTCATTTCATTATATGAACTTTCAACATTAGTGCAATGTTGTCATAAGGTTCTTGGGTTTTCTAAGGCAAAAATATATTGTCCATCATTTTTCGAAGACAAAATTGCTGTGGTCATGTGAGGATAATATTAAGAATAAGTAAAGAAAACTTGTATAACTATTTATCAGACAGGTCGTAAAAAAACAAATGTCTATATATATATATATATATATATATATATATATGTATGTATAGACATACATATATATACATACATACATATAAAATATATATATACATACATATATACATAAATACAAATATACATATATAGAGATTTACATATATACATACATATATACGTAAATATACACATACATATATACATATATATACACATATATATATATATATATAAAAATATATATATATATATATATATATACATATATATGTACACATATATATGCACACAAATATATATACATATATATATATACATATATATATACATAAATGTATATGCATATATATATACACATATACATACATATATACATAAATGTATATGCATATACATATATATATACACACATACATATATATATATATGTATATATATACATATACATATATATATATATATACATATATATATATATATATATATATATATATATATATATGTATGTATGTATGTATGTATGTATATTGGTGTAGCAGAACATTATTCCAAAGTTATATGGTTAAATATATCAGACAACTTATTTTTATTAAGTTTGATCATGAGCCGTTCTAAACTTGGTATATGTGCTTTAATATCGGGAGAAAATAAGGACTGCCCAACATTTGGATAATCTTTTTTATTATACTCTTCTTTGATCTAAGCTTTCGTTTCTCATGAGCCTTCTTCATAGTTGTTATATGGAAATTTAAACGAATATATTCACCAACAAATATAATAGACGCAGGTCGTAAATTCGTGATGCGGTTCTATGACATCATACCACGTGATAGAACGAAATATTAACAATAGAACCATATGTCGAGATGCAATGCAATAGGTTGCGACAAGTTTGAAATGTAATTTTGTTGAGTGTTGGTTGCTTTGTTTTAATGTCGATAGCCGCCAATTACTGAAGGTTCTTTTTATTGTGTGTATGTGTGAGTATTGTTGTGTTATCAACTAATACTTCCCAAAGGAACATGTGAACTTGGAATCATAGAACACTGCATAATAAGTAAAAAAATCAAAACAAACCAAAAAACAAAAAAAACGAACAGTTGAAATGCTTTAAATTCACAGAAACATGTATACATACTCACAGACAACTTTACTCACTGAAGATAGTCAAAGATAAGATTGAAAGTACTTGGAAAAATAAAAACTATTCGAAAGAAAAGTTTGGGATTTTTCTTACTCAATTTTATAAGTCAACCAAACAATTAATCTGCGGACTTGAAAGGATTACAACGAAAACTAATCGACTAATTGTCTAAATTATTTAACCAAACCTATTTGAATGAAAATGTGCTGCCTAAATAGACACAAATTATATATATATATATATATAATGTAAATATATATAATATAAATTTATATAATATAAATATGCATATATAAATATATTATGATATAAATATATATAATATAAACATACATTATATAAATATACATAGCAGAAGTACGTAAATATATAATATATATAATATAAAATATATATATATAATAAAGATATATATATATAAACATATATATAATATAAATATATATATCAATAGTATAAATATATTTATATAAAATATAAATATATATAAACATATATATATAATATAAATATGTATATCAGCAGTATAAATATATTTATATAAGATATAAATATATAAATATAAATTGCCTAAATATATATATATATATATATATATATATATAATATATATATATATATATATATATATATATATATATATATATATATATATACTATCAGTATATATAATATCAATGAATATTTGTTTTTGAATAAATTAAAATTTTCCACGTGACTTCTAAGTCAACTGAACTTTTTTTTTTTAATTCAAATATTGCTAATGTAACCAGATACTATAAGCTGTAATCCACGTATTGTATTTGTCATATAAATATATGATGAAAATATTACTAATAGCCATAGGTTAATACCCATCGTAAAAGCATTTACTTGCATAACAAAATCTGACAGATACACTGAAGTTTTATATTTACGTGTGTATCCTGTATATTTCTACAAGATTTTTATTACAAGCCGTTGTAATTTTATATTAAGCAGAAACCACTTTGGTCAGATCATTCCCACTGGTATTAGCCTTTTGGGATTGAAAGATCAAAGTACATGAACCAGCATCAATGACAGAAGAATGAAAACTGTCTCGAGGTGACTTTTGAGACAGATTACCATAAAATGGACACTGGGAAATTTTTGGTGATATCATCTATATTTTTATTCCCATCGACATCTTAAGAAGCGTCCACATTCTGATAATCGCGAGTTTTTAGCGGCAAAATGATTCCCACTTGCCGTTTTTCCATTTCCAGTTCGAGCTTATAATTGCATCGTCCGATTCCCAGGACTATCTTCTGGCATTTTTCTTCAGTTTATCTTCGGAAACTCACTGGCGCCCGTTAGACATTTTAAGCGCGGTTTTTATTCTTTTTGACGACCGTTTGTGCAACTTTCATATTCTACGAGGCTTCTATCAAGATATGCATTTTTAAGTAGATTTATTTGGTCTCGTTCTACGAGAAAAATGTTATTAATTCTATTGGACAGAATCAACATTACATAAATGATGTGGCTGTGTAAATGTGTGCACACACACTCACACACACACGTGTGTGTGTGTGTATACAAAAATGCATATATAGGTATAGCTTTGTCTATTCATCTAAGCCTCTTCAGATTCAGTTATTCTATCTATCTAGTTAGCTATATAGTGATTTTCCAAGCGTAGCTTAGATGTGGCACAAGGCCGAAATTATGGGGCACCCAGTGAGGATCGAACACATTACTCAGTCGTAATTCAAAATTCCATGATGACATTATAGTCATTTGCACAATTTACATTCCTACCCAGTCGTGTCTGCTTTTTTGTATTTCTTTCCAGGTCATTTAATGCACTTCTCTATTGGCAGTCTCATATCTGTTACTGTGTTTTCACTTCAACAAAATTTGGTGCCTTTTGGAGATCACGTGACAAGAATTATTATCATTACAACGATTAGTTTTATATGTTACTAGCAGGCTTTGCCCGATCCTTATCGCTTCGCAAAGTAAGATATATTCACTACTTGAAATCTTTGAAAAGCATTTACTTGCATAACAAAATCTGACAGATACAATGAAGTTTTATATTACTTGGGGCACCCTGGGAACTCGTCCGGGATTTAGTTATATGTCAGAATCCTAGTGTACACGGATGCACACACAAGCAGATACGAAACTGGTATAATCTTCTATCTTTCTCTGTGTGTATAATATACTTATTGTTCATACTACCATACAATATTTTTCCCGAGAAGATTGACCTATCACTTCTCTGAGAGAAATGCCTTATATAGAAATTTAACACAAATTCACGACACCTTGTCTAATCCTCATCAGATTATAATTGAGACTATACTAGTAATCTTTCAACCGAACAGCGAAAAGCGATTAATAATTTTGGAGGCTCTTCACATGAAATAGTGGCATCAATAAAATTTGTTTTAATCTCGGCGCTCATGTGCTAAAATTACTTTTAAATGTGTGTTCATTTTATTAATGTGACTAAAATCTATTCCATAACCAGAATATGCGAACCCAGGTTCATTTCAAACTTTCCTCCAGCTATCTCCTAACTTCCACTTTCTTTCCTCGAAAAGGATTAACGACAGTCGAAATTACTCTAAATATTACACACAATTTAGGCAATTTTTTTTTTTAAAGTTTCCAGCTGGCATTAGAATAAACTCAGCAAATGCTTAACGTGCATCCTTTGTCTGTTTTATTTAATAAAAAAAATGTTCATCGAAGGATTTGTGCCTAAATATACTTGTTAAAATCAACAATTCGCCCTTGAATGGAATACTGATATATATATATATATATATATATATATATAAAAAGAAACAGGTTGTAGTGGTTCCAACGAGAAAAGTATGTATATTAAAAAAGAAGAGAGGTGCCGCAAATGTTTTTGGTTGTAATGTGTTTTTAGAAAAAAAAATATTATGTTTTATTTTCCATAATTTTACTACACGTGTTTCTGGTCTCGTGAAAAAAAAAAAAAACACATTACAACCAAAAACGTTTGCGGCACCTCTCTTCTTTCTTTTTATATATATTTTATATATATATATATATATATATATATATATATATATATATATATATATGGTATATATGGTCTGGCCCCCGCTGGTCGTCTCAAGGCCCTCGACAGGATCCAGAGACGGATATATAATGTGGTTGTTCCTGGTCTAACACTTCGTTTACAGTCACTTTCTTACAGACGTGCCGTCGCTTACCTCTGCCTTTTCTACAAGTACTTTCATGGTAATTGCTCCGATGAGCTATTTTCGATGGATCCCAAACAGCATGAATTTAAGCGTGTTACGAGGTTGGCATCTCAGCTGTCGAAACGGTTAAATGTAGTAGTCTCTTCTACTTCAATAGCCTCATGTCTCGCACTTCTCGTCTGTGGAACTCCCTTCCTCATACTTGCCTCTTTGATAGTTATTGTCTTCAAATATTCAAATATAATGTCAATCGACATCTTCTGATGTCTTGATCTAATTCCCCGTCCTTCTCTTTATCCTTTCCTCAATCACGTCTGTCTACATTTGCTCCCATTCTCCGTAACCCCTTGCGTGCTAGTGGCACTCCCACCTTGCTTGGGGTGAAAAAAAAAAAAAAAAAAAAATTTACCCACATAACGCACACGCTCATAACAATTCAAACACCATAGATTGGTTACATAGTTACATTGATGTGTTGGTTGTCATCTATCAGATAAAAGCTCAATTAAATCACTATTAAGAAAACAAGAAACCTTTATATTTAGCAATTACAGAAAAATATTAAATTGAATCATAAAAAAAAAACAGATAACACAACGTCAATAAGATTTCATTCAAGCACTAAATACGTTTAAAAAGTAAAAACAAATAAAACATGACACCACAAATTAACGTGTGAAGTGCAATGCAGAAAAGAACGCGACTCGGCAACCACCGACGCGTGAAATGCGACGACTAAAATCCAGAACCGAAGCCCACTAAAGCGTGAAGATGCAAAAATCATCAGAGAAACTAAATGTATACCAATAGACAGTATTCAGTTAGCACACACACACACACACACACACACACACACACACACACACACACACACACACACACACACACACACACTTCTTTGGTAATATCTAAGGTAAGGTAAAAATACTCAGAAGACTTTAGACGGTTCATTTTTAAATTCTTCTTATTTACTATAAGTCGTCGAGCCTTGTCAGTACCAAGATGGGTGACTACTTAGCAATATCAGTTACGGGAAGCTTGGATTGCGGGTGGTGCAATGGATTAAAGAGAAAATGTTGCTCTTCTCCGTGACAACGCCAGGCAGCATGCACCAAGAATAATATTCTTGGAACTTGACTGGTCTGTTCTACGCAACCCACCATAATCACCTGATCTTGCAAGAAACGATTATTACCCTTTGCGATCGCCACAAAACTTTTTGTTCACGCCCACATGATGTCGAAACACCAATTCCGTACGATCACTGAAGTTAAGCAACGTTCAGCTTGATCAGTATCTAAATGGGTGGCCGCTTGTGAATACTAGGTGCTTAAGCTTGATTGTTAGTGTAATGGAGAGTGGCTCGAGAATGTTAATCGGAGTTCCAATTCCTGTTGAGTTAGTTACATTCAGTTACGCACAAATACTTTTGTGAAAGGTATAAATCAACCTCTTATACCTCCCAGCTATGGGTTAATTAGTTCGACTTGTATTTGTAAATCCTTATTATGTTAAAACAAATTTGCAATCTGAAATATTTCCTGGTTTTAAATGAAAGTTAATAAGCCGTAAAAAAAGCTGCAAATATAAAGAATCAATCAATAAAAGAATTAAATAAAAAAATTAAAGAATATTTCGTGTGTCCTTAACAAAGCATGCATAAATTAAGAGTTGCTGCCTGAATACCTCTAAAATAGTGAGATTGGGTGGACATCGGAATCAGAACTACATGGCAACTTTCAGTTTTACGCCTTAATGCGATTTTCAGACCAATCGAAGATCGCTTTGAGGTTCGAAACTGACAATCGCCAAACAGTGCTGATTCCTATGGCCACACTATCTATAAAGGTTCTACTTTCGATACTGAAACTTCTTAGCCTATAAATATTGTACATTTAAAAATATATTTATGTAATAACAATATAAAGTTTAAAAAAATAGACAAGCTGAAGAGATCCACTGACATTCGGATTGAAGTTGCCTGACGGCAGAACATTTAAACTGTGGTATAGAGATTTGCAAATGTTCAGACGAAGTCCGTTCTTTAGTGCTACTTAGCTTAGGCCTTTACACCACGACTCGCTTCGCCACTTTCACAGGGTTGAATCACTCTCATTTCCCACGTATTCCTCTGGTTAGAAAGGCGTTTCACTCCGAAATATTTCCCCAAGAACTGCTACTTTATGGAAGAGAAAAATGTTTCCTCGAACACTACAAACAAGTCAAAGGTCAATCGTTACCTGTCCGCAGTATCTTCATAATTTCCACCGCCATCTTCATCCTTTTATTTTCATATCACACGCATCATTCAGAAACCGATAATTTTGTCTGGCGCTTGGGCCTTATATTGGGTGAATTGGAGTTAAAAAAGAATTCAAAAATTATTATTGGAGTGTTGGGGTCTAAATGAAAAGCCTACCTCGAGATAATCGAACAAAATTTGTATCCCATCAATTCAGAAATTTGCATAGCTTAGCAGTGCAAATGTGCTCTCTGGGAGAGTACAGTTTGGTGGAGGGTACGCATAATGCAAGATTTCCAGTGGAAAACAAAAATCGTACGGAATAAGATAATAAGATGGGGCTAAACATATAAGTATTACAGTGTGCCACATGGTATGAACGTCACCCTGAAATAGTCATATAGAATAATTAGGTCTTTATTCTTTGTGATTCTACCGTTCATACTGATAGTCATATAAAAGCTCATACACTAGACATTGTAATGAAAGATTACAAACAAAAAATACCTTTTCATATACAAACGTATGTGAAGCACAATGGAGTAATGGAAAGCGACTAGGATTGAGGAATCGGAGAGACGAGTTAGAAATCCAGTCGATTTCATTACATTCATTTACTTTTCTTGGGAAAGGTGTGAATCTATCTCTTCTCTCGCCCACTATGGGTAAATAGCAGGACAGACTAGGTCCTATAGCCATGATTGGCGACTAGTCTAGGAGAAGGAAAACTGAATTCAAACCAGTCTAGAGAAAACGGAATTCCGTCAGGAATCGGAAACCCGAGCTTGAATTTCAGTTGGATTCATTTCATTCACTTACGTGCTAATACCCTTGGGAAAGGTATGAATCCCCTTCTCCCCCAGCTATGGTTCTAACAGACTAGGTTCTAAAACAATGGGTGGCAACCAGTTTAGGAGAAGGAAAAACTCTGAATTCAAAACCGGCCTGGAGAGCGTTGGGCTCCGTCAGGCTATCTTACCCAAGAAACACCACTTCTACTGTGGCTGCAGTACACATGGTGCCCCTACGACCATACGGGTCACGGAACCAAAAGAATCTTACAAAGGAAATACCACTGCTGTTGCGGTTGCTGTATACCGGGTGTGGCAGAAAAATTGTCCATTCCACAAAATGTTTAATATCTAAAAAAAAAAAACACTAAACTAATTGAGTTTTTTTTTCACGCTTTTAGATAAGACGTTTAGTCATCTTGATGCCATTTGTCGTAAGAATTTCTGAAATACCCTTTGAGTCCATTCAAGAACCATCAAGAGAAAGGTGAATAAGTTTAAAAACGAACGAACATTAAAGAGGAAAACTGGATCTGAAGGTCACAACAGGAAGAGGGATCATCATTTCAACTTAGAGCTAAAAGGATCAATTAGAAAACATCCAACTCAATCCATAAGACGTTTGGCACGCGAGAGAGGAGTTTCAGCTATGACAGTCCAAAGAGCAGTGAAAAAAAGATATGAAAGTGAAAATGAATGTGTAACGTGGGAAGCACCTTGTTAATTCAGGACATAAAGTTATAAGGTTAAAGGGGCGAGGATCATCTTGAATAAGTTGGAAAATTATCCTGGAATAATACATATATATATATATTTTTTTTTTTTTAACTTAATTTCAGTCCTTCATGAGCTTCCGATCCTTAGCTATGATTAATTAATAAAGAACATATCATTTTTGTTTATGATCAATTTCATCACAATTCTTTTGTTAAGCTTGGAGAGTAATTAGACATTCTTATTACTCAAAGTAGAGTATAATAGTGTTATTAAAACCTCGGAGAATTCCAGTAAGCTATCTTTAATCATTTCTAAGATACAACGGTTCAAATCTTAATCTAGCAATTGTAGAATTTTGCTGTTACATCCGGCATGTGGTGTCCCTATGACCCCAATAGATTACGGGACATCTTAAAATTACTACTATTATTATAATTGGAGATATGTGTTTGGTAATAGTGTACAGAGAAGAACATTAACAAAATCCCTAGCAGCCCCTGTTTACAAGGGATTCAAAATTCTACTCTTTGGAATTGCTCATCTACTTAACAGAATACTATCAACGTAAAGAAAATGTAAAAGACTATCCATGTTATGTATGATTTACCAGATTTTTTTTACAAACAGAATAGATATATTTACTACCTTGCCTTAAGTCTAGTTTTTTTTACAAACAGAATAGATATATTTACTACCTTGCCTTAAGCCTAGTTTTTTTACAAACAGAATAGATATATCTACTACCTTGCCTTAAGCCTAGTTTTTTTTTACAAACAGAATAGATATATTTACTACCTTGCCTTAAGCCTAGTTTTTTTACAAACAGAATAGATATATTTACTACCTTGCCTTAAGCCTAGTTTTTTTACAAACACAATAGATATATTTACTACCTTGCCTTAAGACTAGTTTTTTTACAAACAGAATAGATATATTTACTACCTTGCCTTAAGCCTAGTTTTCGGTTAATGACCCGGTAAAGGACTGTATTAAACGACGATGACGACGACAACTGTAACAACGACAAAAAGATCAAATCCATTATTTTCATCAAATTTGTATATTTATACGGATTCATGCCTCTGAAGCTATTCAACTCGTCGAGCTCATTTGCCTTCAGACTTCACCATTACGTTTTCGTGATTTCTACTCTTTGTAACTCGTTGCTAATTTTCTTTAGGTTTCCCCACGAAATGCTCGGAGAACTTTCGAAATACAACTCGTTACATAATTTATACATATAAATCCCATAGCCCTTTTTGCATTGGCAATGACAGAATCGCTTTTATGTACAAATGAATTGCCTTTATATACTCAGGATGTACGAAAAGGAAGCTACAGATAGCCATCAATCGACCGTAATTGAAACGCTGTAAAAGCTGTTAACGAAGTAATAACAGATATGCTATATTTCTTGTCTTGGACAGAAAAGCTTTAATATTGAGCGCATGCGTAAGCGGCATAACAACAAAGATGGCTGACACCATAAACAGGGACAAACAGAGATACATGGTGTAAGTAGTTTTGTATATGCCAAGGGCAAAAAATACAGCAGAAATTATTGTTGCGTATAGTAATAATATCCATTTCCTTATAATAAAGCATTCGTTTATTCATTGGCCGAGAAGCAAGTACCACTGTCGGATGAAATATTTCTATAAAAACAATTTTCAGGAAATTAGGCATCTCGCGTTCTCTTAACTGTTATTGTTCTTTCCAATACTTTTGGCGGCTTCCTTTTCAACCTTCATGTTCCTAAATAGTTTCGTCAGATGGCAAATTTCATATGGAAGTCATTGTTCTAGGACAGTTGTATACTGGCCATTTGCAACCTGGACTATTGCGTACTAGACAAACGCGTCCCTGGATAACTCCGTGCCTCTGATAATTTTTTGAAGTTACCATTCTTTCTTTTCTTAAGAGTGGCTAATTGCAAACCAACATTTTAATTACTTTAAACAAGTTAGTTACCAGAAAACAAAAAAAAAAAAAAAAAACGAGAGAAAAATTTCTTTTATTTAAAGCAAGAAAAAATTAAACTAGCAGTTTCAGTTCACTCAAGCATGTGTGTACCCACAAACATTCTGGATTTTATAGATTATATTTTTATTTGAAACCCATGGCTAAGTTCCGAAAATCAAACCCTGGTGGAAAAATATTTGTGGATGAGGAAAATTACAGTTAGAATTATCATCAAAAAAAACGACGATGTCGTGCGATCTTGCCACACTGTTAATCTGTCATTGCATTTTAAACAAAATAAACTTTTATATATATATATATATATATATATATATATAATTTATTACAAAGATACTCTCACAAACACCCTACATACAATTAAGACATTAAAATTGAAATGATTAATGGTATGAGGAAAGACCAAAATCAAAACAACGCGAATTTGCGAGCGAAAAAAAAGGGGGGAAATGTATGATTCACAGACACTAAAGTCTAATAATGTGAAGCCCAAGGAGACAGTCTTTTTGCTTACAAAGAGACGGCTCCCTGGACCGGATGTATATATATATATATATATATATATATATATATATATATGGCTTATCTTTCTATTTGTAAGATTAATCTGGATTTAATATAATTTTGTATTAATCTCCTGGTAGAATTAATAACATCTTGTACGGATGTATTAGTATTTAGTCGGTATTTTTGACATCTTGCATTGATTGGTTATTAACATCTTATATAAATCTTAAGTCAAATGTTGCATATTATTTTACCATGTAATTCTATATGTTTAAATTATTTACTGGTTGCTTAAAGAAGCTATTTATTTCTCAACTATAAAAAAATATAGGGAAAACTCACAATGCATATAACTTGTTTAACATTTTGTCAAATTACCGCTCCATCTCATTTTTTTCTTAGGAAATGACTAGTGTGTATAATATGTATCCATTAACATCTGCTCCTGTTTAACGTCTGTGCTGCCATTGACTGCCAGTATACGGGTCATAACCCATTTATGGAAAATAATTCTTTAATTTTTGCTTCTTCGCTTAGTTTAAATTTAACGTAGATCACATTGATTGGTTGATTATAGTAAAGCCCACAAACCTTACACCTCCTTTTTTTTCCTTTTTTCGTAAAAGTGGTTGCATTTTAAATCTAAATGAACGTTTCACTCGCCAGTAATTTACAATCGCCTAATGAGATGCATTTGATACGCATCGAAACACGACTGCAATTGTGACGCGATTTTGACATGTTTTCGGTGTAATATCCTAATATATATATATATATATATATATATATATATATATATAAGTGAACATTGAAGTCAACAATCAGAGGCCACAGTCTGTTTCATGCTAAACGCAATTGTCAGGACATGTGCATTTTTGTTTTTGCTTGACTTTTTATATATAAACAGGTCAGTGATGCATTGAATGTATTCTGTTACATTGTGGGTAGTCTGTTGTATTATTCTAACGGTTACTTTGTTTGGTTTGGTTTGTTAATTTGTTTATTATTTACTTATTTATTTATTTGTTTGGATTACTTTATTTTACTTGTTTTTTATTTTATTTACTGATTTTCATTTATTCTTATTCGTATTCAGTTTTCATTTTTTAAGTAACGTAGTAAAAAAATGTTTTCCTATCTGCATTTTAAGTTTTGATCGTTTATTTAGTAGTTTGTTTTGATCTGGGAAGGTGATTATAGCTATAATTAACAAACGACGCCCACCAAAATAGCCGTTAGGATAATACATTAGACTACCCATAATGCAACAGAAAACCCGCAAAGTATCACTGACCAGTATATTAAAAAGTCGAGCAAAAACGCAACACACATGGACTGACAATTGCGTTTAGCATGAAACACTGTCGCATCCGGGTGTCGACTTCAAAGCCCACTTTTATATTTACATAAGCTCTATCCCTAATATTGAGCATTTTAACACATACATATAGCATGTCTTATATATATATATATATATATATATATATATATATATATATATATATATTATACATACATATATATATATATATATATATATATATATATATATATATATATATATATATATATATATATATATATATATATATATATATATATATAGTGCGTGTGTGAAAAACGGTGTATTTACTAGTGCGTAAATTATGAGATCAAATTAATGCCTAATCGTTTGGTGATTATTTAAAATGTATGTCTTGTTCGACTAAATAAATAAATAACAGGCAATCTAGAAGCATACGGCACGAACTGAAAAGCCTAAAATGGAATGTCCAATTAAGCATTCCATTCAGAAACTCTCAATCTGAGGAATAAGAGTTAGATACAAACAATTCCGCATGTAAGAGTAGCCAGTGTTCTCCAGAATTACGGTGACTTTGGATTGACAAGACCATCTTCCGATGACAGGTTGAATCAGAAAATGACGTTTCTAAGGGCTCAGCTGATTTTCGCAGTCATGCGCATCTGTTTTCTCGTAAGAAAATACATGCCTGTTCATTAATGTCCGCTCAGGGATAATAGGAATATACTTGAAAATGAACATTTTAATGGGCGTGGTTTGTTAATTATAGCTATAATCACCTTCTCAGACCAAAACAAACTGCTAAATAAACGATCAGAACTCATCGTAAAATGCAGACAAGAAAACAATTATTTTTTTTACGTTACATAAAAATTGAAAACTGAAAACGAATAAGAATAAATGAAAATAAGTGTAATAAAATGAAATAAAATAAAAAAGAAGTAAAATAAATTAAGAAAGAAAGATTTGGCGAATATTTCATTAAACGTTTAAGAGAGGCGAACCGAAATAGATGCTGATGGATGGAAAAAGGTAAAATGTCGGCGTGTTGTTTGGTTATACAAAAGGTCAGCAATCAGTGCTAATCAATTCGAATGTGTTCTATCCTTCTGACAAACCTTTCCTTCATAATAATGTTTTATTTATCTAAATTCATAGCGTCATTGTTTAGTTATCAAAATATGTCTTAACGCAACCTTGCAACATTGTGTCCGAAAGACTTCGGACAATGTGTTCTCAGATTCATTCAGAAGGAAAAAAAATTAAACAGAAAACTTTCGTTAATCTTCAAGAAAATTTGACTAAATTACGTATTGCTGCCTAAATACACTATACACATGGTGGTTGGAAAGAAATTTCATATTGTAAATGACTTATAACTTATATCACCACATTTGCATCAAACAAAATATATTATGATCTCTAAAGTCGTAGGGTTTCATTGTTATTTTCTGTTTTTATTTCAGATTGACAAGTGTAGACCAGAATGGCACAACAACTGATATTGCATGTGCGTGCTCAGCTAGCATTCCTTTATGAAGTGCTGTTGTCCATGGTGCAAGTGCAGAAATGGTGGTGCAGTGTTTATGGTGCTCTCTCTTTTGTATATACCAAAAACAATCAGAAATTTCCATTTCCTGATAATTACGGGATCTGTGCTTAGTACTCAGCGGCTGTCCTTCAATATCCAGATGAGAGGAAAATATGCAAAAATGTAGAATTTTAACACTGAACTGTTTAAATAAATATAATAATAAAATAATTAAACTGATCATAATGAAACCTGTTTTATGAAAATCGATCAATAGTTAATAAAGATATTAAGAAATTTAAATATAGTTCCTTTACCCCCACCTATATATATATATATAGAAAAAAGGACATTGTGCTACTGCAGAAAGTACTTAAAATAAACGAACGTCTCATTGAATAATTTAGACAAGTTTTGTCTATTTATTTTCAATGGGATTATTTCATACTCACGGACAAGCTTCTTAGTATCTTTATTAAAGGAAGAGAGAAAATTACTATGTTGATACATGTTCATTTATTTTGAGTACTTTCTACATTAGC
Organism: Acanthosepion pharaonis; assembly: GCA_903632075.3. Taxonomy (NCBI): domain Eukaryota; kingdom Metazoa; phylum Mollusca; class Cephalopoda; order Sepiida; family Sepiidae; genus Acanthosepion; species Acanthosepion pharaonis. The sequence goes on from CAHIKZ030000022.1 coordinate 646,472, forward strand.
ACAATGTCCTGTGTGTATATATATATATATATATATATATATATATATATATATATATATATATATATATGTGTGTGTATATATATATATATATATATATATATAATGTTGTTTCAATATCGACATTAAAAACAGCAAACTTGCATATTCGGATTTTTGTTTTTCCATATTTTCTTCATACTGTCGGATCTATACTATCGGATCTATATATATATATTTATATATATATATATATATATATATATATATATATATATATATACACATGTGATCGATTTTCATAAAACAGATCTATTTATTAGGCACCTAAAACACATATGCTTGCGTCGTTGAAATTAGGCTTATAAGTATATATTATTTTTATCGATTTCGCCAATGCTGCCATCTTCTTTTTTGATTTTGATGTACCGTGTCCTTTCCGAACTTTCCACAATTAAATTTTACCTTTTTGTTATTTCTCTTAAACCTGACTCTGCCATCCATTTACTCAAACTCGTTAGGTAGGTTATGTGCTTTTTTTCCTCTGATCCTGTTGCCTTGAATCTGCCCTGTGAGTATCATATTTTCAAAGCCTTCTTTTCTCAGTATGTGCCTTAGGAAATTCAACTATCTCTTCCTGATGTTAAGTAAAAGTGTCCTTTTGTTTCCATTTTTCTTTAAATCCTCGTCTTTTCTCTTTTCTCACATGTCCAGTGCATATTATTTTCAGCATCGTTCTGTAAAGCCACATTTGTATTGATTCAAGTCTCTATTTCTGAGGAGATTGTCCAGCATTCACTACTGTATAGGAAGGAAGGCTGGTATTATGTATATTTATATTATGTATAAGAACAGTATTCTTTTCTTTGTTTCTAACGAATTTTGTTTTCTTAGACAAAGTATCATCATTATTATAAATGTCTTTACTAGTAATTCTTTAGTGTTTTTTTTCCGATGAATTTGATTGCAACAAATAATCGATTCTCAAGATCGTTCAAAATGTAACATGGCTTTCAGTATCCTTTATTTCTATCAGAGAAGTTGTGTCGATGCGCGGTGGTGCAGTATTTAACGACTCGGAATGATGTGAGTTCGAATTCTAGTTGAATTTGTTACACTCACTCACACAAATACCCTCGGAAAAAAAGTAAGAATACGTTTATTTTTCCCTATATATGAGTAAACAACAGGACAGGCTGAACCCTATAGCCTTGGTTGCAACCATTTTAGAAGAAGAAAAATTGAATTCAAATTCTGCCGGCAGAAGGTTAGTCTCTGTCAGTATATCTGTCTACAACTGAACTACATACGGTGCCCTTACGACCCCAATGAGTTACAAGACAAGTGATAGTGATCAGAGCATAATGGGACGTTTGCAATTACCAAAGTTAACCAGCATGAACGGTCGTAGAATAAATAAAAAAGTGACTTGACAGCCATTAAGCAAACATTTGCCGGGATGCAAGGGAGAAAACAACGTTAGTTCATATCTATCCATTCCTATTACAATCCCCAATGGGAGCGTGTGACAGATGGTCAGTTTAACGTACGTACATATGTAACAAGGACAAGAATTGTCCAACCCCTGCGACTAATGTCAAACAGCCGTTGTTGCCCTCGTTTAAAACAATAAAGGAGGTGTTGTTTCAGAGCGGGAAACTAGTATTAAATTTTTCTCATTCTTTTCATTTTACGCGCCGTCTCCCTTCAGGACGTAGGCGATTATGGCTCTCCACATCTTTCTTTCCCTTGTAGCTCTCAATAAGTTTTGTCCCTTTGCTACTTCCCCCAGTTCTGTCATCCGCTTGCTTAAGCCCGCTAAGTTTATTATGTGTTGCTTTCTCGTGTCTCTCTTTCCCTCTATTCGACCTGTGAGTATCAGATTCTCCAAACCCTCCTTTCTCACTACGTATCCCAGAAATTTCAGCTGCTTCTTCCTGATGTTAAGTATAACCTCCCCCATGTTTGCATCCTCTCCAAAAAAATCAAGACAGTCCTAAAAGCTGAAAGACGGCAGCTCAAGAGAATAGATATTGCACTAAGTCTTTCAACATTTCTGTTTGTTAAATCTGTGTGTGTAAATATATAAGTTTTGTCAAAAGCTATATAAATCTATTTAACTCTATGTTTTTTTCTGTTTATCTATCTGTCGCGTTTTTCATACCTGTCGAGCTATGTATCTATCTCATTTTTCATATCTCATATTTATCTATTTAATTTTCACATCTATCTCTCACATATCTAATTTTTCACATCTATCTTATATCTATCTAATTTTTCAGATCTCTCTATCTAATTTTTCAGATCTCTTTATCTAATTTTTCACATCTATCTATCTAATTTTTCAGCTCTCTTTCTCTCTGTTATGGTCCAGGTTAGGACCAAGGAAGAACAACACGAACACAAGAGTAGAAATAACGAAGGTATATTACACGAAATAATAATACAAGATGTGGAAGGTGTTAGTATGACTGTCAGTCTGGTTTGGAGTGAACTACTATCGGCTCGACTCGATTCGTCCCTCTCTCTTGAGAGGCGTAGTATACATAGTGTTAGGAAGAGTCCATTCTGTAGTTATAGGTAAGGACCCATGACACTCTCTCTCTCTCTCTCTCTCTCTCTAATTTTTCAGCTCTCTTTCTCTCTATCTATCTCATTTTTCACGTCTCACATTTATCTATTTAATTTTCACGTCTATATCTCTCATATCTAATTTTTCACATCTATCTTATATCTATCTAATTTTTCAGATCTGTCTATCTAATTTTTCAGATCTCTCTATCTCTTTATCTAATTTTTCAGATCTCTTTCTCCCTCTCTCTCTAATTTTTCAGCTCCCTTTCTCTCTATCTATCTAATTTTTCAGATCTCTCTATCAACAGCTATTAATTTTTATCGAATATCTTTCTAAGCTTGTCTCCTGAAGCGTCACAAACTACATTCCAAATAACAGCGAGACACGCCCGTGCCTACGTCGTGTGCTCTTTGCGGTATTCCGACTTATCAGCGGGGGAGTTGATCTCACGCTTGACGAAATAAAAAATAGCCGACCGTATTGAAGAGATTGTACGAGATGATGCGAATGGCAGTGGTTGTGTTAGGGGTAAGGGAGATGGTTGCTACCAGTTGACGCAAAACGAATACAAGGAAAACTGTCGGTGCTTTTCTACGACCCTAAGGCCCGCCATACGCAACACTTTCAAACTGTTGTTAATATCACTTTGCTCTTGAAAGCCCGCGAAAACCTTCAAACAATTCCCATTAACTTGGCCTTTGTCTTTCATTTCTCTATTTACACAATTATAACACATAAGCCCACAAATCGTACGTAATATATAACCACCAATGAAAGAAACACGCACTTTAGCATCCTAAAAAGCATTTTGGTCTCTGTTGAGTGTCACTATTAATAAATGAGAGTCCTAGGCTATTTGGTCCACGAATTTAATGAGGAATGGATTATGAACCCGTGTGTGTGTGTGGGGGGGGATAGATTGAACTAGAGAGGGAAGGAGAGAAAGAGAGAGAGAGAGAGGGTGAGAAAGAAGGAAAGAAAGTAAGCGTGAGGATTTAGGTGAGAGAGGAGAAGAGGAAGCAATCAATGAGAAAATGGAAGGAGACGCAGTGATGAGAAATTAGAGTTTGATTGCATTATGGATCAGTCCTTCAATCCATCTTTCTCTCGTTATTATTATTATTATTATTATTATTATTATTATTATTACAAATGCTCAATTCGATTTTTAGCGCTGTTTATAATTCTTCTTTGCTACTGTACACAGTGACCTGTACAGTTTAAAACTGTTAACCATTGGTTTCACAATAAAAAAAGAAAGTGACAGAGCGAAAGAAAAGAAAGAGAGAAATGCAAAAAGAAATAGAGGAATTCAAAAAGAAAGAAAGAAATACGAAAAGAGAGAAAAAGAAAGAAAGTGAGAAAAAGAGAGAAAAAGAAAGAAAGTGAGAAAGAAAAAGAGAAAGAAAAAGAGTAATAAAAAAGAAAGACAGAGAAATACACAAAGAAAGAAAGACGGAAACAAAAAGAAATCGAAAGAGAGAGAGAGAGAGAGAGAGAGAGAGAGAGAGAAATACAAAAAGAGAGGAAAAAAGAAAAGCAAGAGAGGGAGGGAAAGAAATGAAAGAAGGAAACAAAAGACAGAAAGTGAAACACAAAAAGAAAGAAAGACAAAAAGGAAGAAACACAGTGGCATATCAACTTCTATGGGTTATTTTAATGTCGGAATCTAAATATTTTGGATGCAATTTTATGGCTTCAACTACAGATAAAATGTTGCTCATTTTGCTACAAAAATGTATTGCTGGTCATTTTGTTGCAAAAATGTATTCCTACACTTTCATAGTGTTCTGTTTTTGTTTGGATATTCACTATGTGTCCATAGCTGGGATCCTAACATATGCTACCACTCCTGGCCAGGATGAACCTGGGAACAACAGCAATTAGTAGGTGGATTCACGCCCCTCGAAACCTCCAATCTCTCAATCAAGGCGTTGCTGCCAGATTTAATTTATCGTCATACCCAGGACTAGTCCACGTACTATATGTATCTTTGGCATCTACAAAAAATTTCTTAATTGCTATCTCATTTTATGACGTAGTACAAATTTACTATAATATTTTAATGATGGAAAATGACCTGTTTGTTCTGCAGCATGGATTTTCCTGAGCCTATTAAGTGTCCTTTCCTTAGTTAAGTCTGTGTTTGTTATCGGCATTAAAAATAAGTAAAAAAAGATCGATTACTGATAATTAAAAATTATAGAAAAAAAAGTTAACCTTTCAAGTCGGAAGAATTGACTGCCGCGAAAATTTTTATTAAAACACTTATTTTCTTTTCGTTTCTTATACGGAACCGAACACGGATTTTTGGCATCTGGAGAAAATACACAGTTATTATGCAGCTCATTGCATCCCAATGATTTTTGCTTCGTTGGTAACAAGGGAATTAGTACAGAACTGCTACGCGATATCCGTCCTCCTTTACGGCAGCGAATGTTGAATGGTCTTCCCAAAGATGAAGTAGAGACACGAGCAACAGAGATATGTTTCTACAGAAGGATGCTAAGGATGCCATGGACCTAACATGTGAGCAACGACGAAGTTTTGGAGAAGATGCAAAAAAAAAAAGAAAAAAGAAGAGGAAACTTATACTTAAAATTTGGAAGAGGCAGCTGAAATTTCAGAGACACGTAGTGAGAAAGGTGGGCTTGGAAAATCTGATACTCACAGGGCGAATAAAGGGAAAGGGGAACAAGGAAAGTCAACGCGTGATATACCTAGCAGGCTTAAGCAAGTGGATGACAGAACACGGTTTGGGAGAAGTAGCAAAAAGACAAAACTACAAGGAATAGGAGAAAGTGGAGAGCCATGATCGCCTACGTCCTGAAGAGACACGCCACATAAAAAAAAAAGATTTTTGCTAATAAATTTACAGTTGGTCTACGTACATTACGGAGTTGTATTTTATTTATTCTTTGTGAATATGTGTAGATCTGTACTTTTACCAAATATTTTCTTCCTTTAAAATACACTTATTCATTACAATAAAATAGATAAGAGAAAAGCAGAAAATGCCAGTAAGCGTGGATTTAATGGACAACGGGAAAATAAAAAGACTGCATATTTACATTTATAAAGCCATTTTTAATTAAGGTATATAAATGATGAAGATGTCTCGTAACATACAAATAAAACTAGAAGAAAATCATTATTAAAAATGAAATATAACGAACTTCCCACGATTCCAAATAATTCTGCTATCTCTACTCTGACCAGTGATAAGGCAATCCATCTAGGAGAAGGAAAACTGATTTTGAACCTCCGTTCTCTTTTGGTCATATCCAAAACACGGAAAAGACTACGGAAGTAAATCCAGGCAGAAAACCCAGAATTGAGCCCCGGCTTGTCAGCACTGACAACTTTCCGGTAACTCCTGTAGCGAAGCCATCCCAAATGTAATACCCTGCATTTCTTTGGATTTTGACGGTACATGTAAGACAGAGGGGCATGTATTTTGGGCAGCACACGGCCTCCCTATATCATCACCAGTCTAGGAGAAGAAAAATTCAAACCAACTGCTGCCTTGTAGGTCTTGTCTCTTTATTCGTCCGTGTTTTGAGTAATGTTGCCGCATCTGGTCTGGTGCTTCAGACCAAATATGTGAACAGATATGGCAATATTTCCGAACTGTGGAGAACAAATCCAGATAGGCGTTCCAAGAATGGAATAACAGCTGTTCTTCATGGTAGGCGAAAATTCGGGACTTGTTCGGTGATAGTGAAATATTACTAGGTAGGTTTCGGAGGTATTGAATGTCAGAAATATGTCTTCCCTCCATTGGTTTGTTAGAACAAGGCCAGAGGAGAATTTTGGTCATGAATATTTTGGAGATGCATCCATACTCTTTTCTTTCATCTTTTCTTACAGTAAGGTTCACTGTGTACAAGGCTCGGCGGCCACTCGAGGTAGAGGGTTACGTTAAGAAGCAGTTTAAATGTATGGAAAGGGAAGATAATGATTAACGCTAGATTGTAGTAATCAGGGAAAAACCACCTTGGAAGCTGGTTCCAGAAAGCAATGGTACGCGGGAAGAAGCTGTACAAGTGGAACTAACTTCTAGCCGATGGTTGGAATGTCGGTGGTTTGAAATTATGTAAGTCACACGGCGGGTCCTAGCCATGAAGTTTAGACCTGGCGGAATGTAGTTCGTCCTAGAACTTTCCATGGGATTAGCTATAGAGCAGTGAGAGACTTGCCACTTCCTGCATGTGGGGAAGAGGTTGGAGGGTGGAAATAATTCGTCACCCACAAGGACTCGGTGTAGCTTTTGAAGTGTATCGAGACTGGAAAGTGAGAACTGGGTAGCTCCTAACCAAATAAGACAACAGTACTATATGCCAATATCTATATAAAGATTTACTAATGACTGTGTATTTTCTTAAATCGTTAATATACAATAGAAAAACTGAGAAAAGAGCTACGGGGAACGCCTGCACTGATCTTAAGGACTTCAAAAGACTAACTGTTACGATTGACTTGATAATTGTGGAGAACTCTTCAAGAGATTCCACAGGTGAGTTTCTTTTTTATGACCCATGATCCACTCAAGGTAGAGGGTAAATGGGTGTACTTATATTAGCATAGGAAAGAACAAGCGGTAGTATTATAAAGATGAAGCAGAATTTTAGAAGTAAATGGAAACCTAATCCTAAACAGGAAACAAGGGATAAACATCTTCTCTAGTTTAAAAGACCTGGGAGGTGTGTTAATCGGACGATAGGAAAACCTATCATCCCCTATTTGCATTGTCTATCTGAATGGAATGAAGATTGACAGTTGCTGCTCAGCAAAGATGAATGTAAACAGATACATCTCTGCCCGTTGAAATCTGTGGATTTTTATAAAAAATTTTTTCCTAAAAGTAGACTCAAGAAAAATAGGCTTTTAGTTTTTTTCTGATTGGTCAAATATTTGACATGATGATGTTAATTTCTAAACTATAGACACTTTAATTTAAATGTTGTTTTTATTGTACAATCTTTTTGGTGTGTTTGTAATATTGTCTGTTATTGGGTACAAAAAAATTTGGACATGTTTTAATGTGGTATGTATGTAATTGTGTTGGAAATAGGGTTTATTTCATATATACTCAAGATATCCTAAGTAGATAAAGCATTATAAGCAACAAGCAGTGAACAAAGAGAAGAAAAAACAAAATTCTGAATTAATGGGTTGAAACATATAAGACAAATGTGCTCCAATGAAGAAGAGGAATTGAACCAAGTTAATATTTCTTTTTACTCTATGTTCACATATTGTTTCTATTGCCTATACTCTGGAAATAATAATCTAGGCTACAATTATTTTATTGATAATGCTTTATGTGAGTTAATATCACCAAAAATGGTTTTGATACTAACCTAAATTCGTTGTAGCAAATGAAAACAGGAAAACAAAACCTACTCAAGCACATCAATGGGAAAACTTATGATACTGTACGGGTCACTTGTAGGACTTATCCTTGGCGTACCTGTCTTATGAAATATACTTAAAAAAAAATTAAAGCAGTTCAGAGGTGAGCTAATAAAATGATAGATGGTTTTTATAAGTATACTTGCTCTCAGAGATTAAATTTATTTAACAATTTTTCCTTGGACGACAGAAGAAATTAAGGCGGTTTGATTGAAAGAAATAAACATTTTGAATACATTTACAGATTTACGTGGTGTTTATGTAGCAACCTCCTATGCCATACATTGTCAAATACCTTTGATATAACTAAGCCTATCGAACTCGTGATGAATGAATTGTCCATTGCCTCAATGAGTCTGTGCATTATGAGAGAACATCAGCAGTGGACCGAGAAGTGAGAAATCAAAACTGTTTGATGCTCAAGAGTTGAGGTGATCAGTAAACCGCTTGTTGATCCTAAACCGAGAGAGTTTGTTAATGACACACACACACACACACACACACACACACACACACACACACACACACACACATATATATATATATATATATATATATATATATATATATATGTATATATATAGTGTGTGTGTGTGTGATAAATCTCAAGTGACCGATCAAAATTTAAATAATTCTCTATTGTTTTCTCACTATATGCATTACATTTTTCTTCTAAATATGGCCTGTCTCTTCAGGACTTTGACGGTCATGGCTTTCTACAACTTCTCGCTTGTCACATTTTGTAATCTCTGTCTTCTCTAATATCCGTCCCAATTACTTTTTTGCCATCCATTCCTACAATCCCATGAGATAGGTTACCAGTTGTTTTCTTCTATTTTCTTTTGCCTTAGATATTCCCTGTAAATGGAGAAATGTTCCCAAACATTTCAACTGTCATTTTTGTTTCCATTTCGGTAAAATCAGAGCAAACTGAAAAATCACTTTGAGTGTGGCAATGTGCACCTGGTTTCGATACTGAAATAGTAAATCGATGGGAGTAAAATTAATTAAATGGACAAAAATTTATCAATGAATTGATAGGACCAAAATTTATCAATGAATTGATGGGAGTAAAAATTAATGAATTGATGCGAGAAAAATTAACCAATGAATTGATAAGAATAAAATCACTCATTAAATTAATGGGAGGAAAATTAATCCGTGATTTAATGGGGGCAAAAATTAATAAATTGCTGTGAGTAAAAATTAATCAATGAATCGATGGGAGTAAAATTAATCAATGAATCGATGGGATTAATAGGAGTAAGAGGTTTGTATGGCGTTATCTGAACATGTGCGTTGAAACGTCTATACATGAAATATAAAAAGGACGACCTTGCTCGATCATAACGGGCTCGTTTACCATCACACTATGTTAAGCACCAGATGTTAAGTTTATGCTTTATCAAGCTCACTTTCTTGACACTTTTACCGTACTGGCCATCGAATTCCATGGCATACACGGCCACTTCAGGAGGAGTCTGTTTAATATTTATCTATCTATATGAGTCTGTACATTAACTGAGTCTGATCAATATCTATATATCTATCTCTTTTTGAATCGTATCTTCCTTGACGATAGATATCGATACAATAGAAACATTTCTTTACTTTTTCATGATTCTTATGAACGAAGACATTTTTTAATGGTACTATTTCGTGGCATAAAATATTGTTACCAAGGAGATAGAAGTGATTAACATCGCCAACCAAGAGACGGGAGGCAAATCGAACGAGTCCACCGAATTTGACGAATGACTCGCCAGCAAAATAGACGTTCGTCCGGTCTCCAACAACACAAGGATCTTCATTCATAATGTTTTATTAGAGCACAAAAATAGACTGCTTTTATTCTCAAATTTATTGTTGGTGCGATAGACTTGTTTTGCCGCCTCAGAGAGTGCCATATTTCACTTTCTTGTCTTTTTTGGTTAAGGAAAATTCTTGGGAAAAAAAGACTCGCGGCGTAAAAGTGCCACTAAAGCATTTGCGATCAATAATGATCAAGGCGTGAATTGTTGGCAAACTTTTCCAAATGTCTGCAGAAAAGCAATACCTGACTATAGATCACTTCATTGCAGAATCGGCTTTCTCAAAGGCCAAAATTTTGGCTGTCACCTTTGCGAAAGCAGTAATTCTTCAAATTATATTATAATCATTTTTGTCATTGGTTTTAATGATAATGTGCGGCTTTGTCCTTTCATAATATAGCGAAATAGGGAAAGTGCACGTCTGGTCGCACAGAGTTCCAGTGTCATAACTTCAACAAGAAAAAAAAAAATCAAGCAAGAAGGAGAGTCCGTTTGAAAACAAAATCGAACGTATCTACCAGATAAAAAAAGAAATATAACTTTTATAATAACAAAAAAAAAAACAAAAAAAAAACGATTTCAGTTTCTAAATCACTGACAGCTACTAATCCGCTTCTTACCCCTCCCAGTCTTTTGAACAGGAGTTGTGGTTGATCCCTTGATTCCTGTTTAGGATTGGGTTTCCGGTTCCTTGTAGAGTCTCCTTCAACTCTATACTTCTAACGTCTCCGTCTAAACCCTGAAACTTTATTCGCAATATTTCTTTTCTGAACAGTAGTAGATGGATTTACCTATCGCCCAGTTCACATTCCTCCCCAGTCTTTTGAACAGGAGTAGAGGTTTATCCTTTGTTTCCTGTTCAGGATTGGGTTTCAAGTTCTTTCTAAAGTCTTCTCATTCTCTTTCACTCCCTATTGGTATTATCGCTTTGCTTAGGGTGAATTGATCAAAGAATATGTACAAATTCTTTCAGGAAACTCTCCAGCCATTTATACCATCTCAAGGACTGGCTGCGCAACGTTGGTGTAACGAATTAGAGGAAATCATACTGCACATTTGTGAATAGACACTTTCTTGTGGAGTAACTCAATCGGCAGTGACACACCATTGAGTAAATTTGTGAACAGCGCGGTCATTGAAGTCACAAAAATTGCGTATCAATTTTTACTTGCAACTTGAACATTCGTTCGCAGAAAACATTCAAATGATTAAAATTTTCGGTGATGATTTAATTAGAGAAAATCTCATC
>CAHIKZ030000022.1:662500-670000 GCA_903632075.3 Acanthosepion pharaonis
ATCAATTTGTAGTCGCCATTTTATATTGTCCCTATTTTATAGTCGCCATATTCTGTTGCCTTAATGTTATCGTTGCCATTTTCTATTGTCATCATTTTATAGTCACCATTTTCCATTGTCATATGTTTCCTGATTAAGATAAAATTACACTGTGTTAACCAAGCCTTGGTTAAGATAATCTTAACGTTTCTGCAGGTTTCATTAATCAGCCAAGACAATAAGTGACTAACGAGTTGTATCATAATCGCCCACTTGTAAAGTTGTAGCCAGTTTGCATCAGGTACGGTTTGGGCGCCAAATAGTAGGCAATAGAAATAGATGTCATCGAGAAAGGAAGAGAAGAAGAGAGAAAGAGATAAGTCTGTGGGTGACATTGGTTGGACAATCTGACAATAGATTACTCTGCCGATCTCCTTCGCTGAAAAATACCCACTCCGTCACAACCCACCATTACCGGACATTTTCAACCGATCAGTCTTTAACTGACTTTCAATTCGATCTTGAAATATATATATCAAATCTCATTATCATGACGGGCGGACTTCAGCGCTAGATTAGCCACAGACAATGCCGCGGAGAGGATGTTGAAAGTAATTTTAGTAAATTCATTATAGTACATGCCCGACCGATGCATTAATATGTGACATCATCAGCTCAGCATTGTTCTTGTCACGAGTACCATGGTGATAATAAACACAAATACACCCCACAATTCATTTGTCTTCCTTTCTGCACCAAACCGCCGACAGGTGTTGTCGAACTTCTTGAGAATTAGAACTTCGCACGTCCTCAATTGGTAACGCTGAAGTGTCGAATTTACATTCGTTTCGCGCACAGTGTTCCAATTTTCGGGTACCAAAATGTTTGAGTAAGTGTGCTGGAGCCGAGTTTGGCAAGTATAGAATTTTGTCTGAAATCTTGAAGACAACGCGATACAACATCTGCCAGCCGAAAGTTCGCGGAACGTGAGGCGTGAAATGACTTTCTCAAAGAAAAAAATGATAACTAATTTTTTTAACTTTCTGGAATGTCGAGAGATGTGTGAAATATATGGCAAGGAACGGTAAACGTCTGAATATTTAAACAGAGTAATTGTTCTGTTTTAACGTGAAATTTGGTTTCATGATTTTTCGATTGATTTTACGGCTTACCAAAATATGTGTGAGTTACTTAAAGCCGAAATATATTTTGGATTATACAAATATTTTAAAGAATGGATATTGCATTAACAAGCTTTTTTGTTGTTCTTAAGAATAACGATGAATTTTCCAGACATATTTTCGACTGTGTGACGCATATCTGGGGAAAGAGATAGATTCAGCGCGTGAGGGAATATAACAAACCCGATTATACATTACGCCACCCGAACATCCACATGAAATTTTGGGTAGCAACTTGTAGATGCTTCAGGGAACTCCTTAAAATGTAACGATGGAAGCAAGATAGTTATTTTTTTTAATTTAAAATTTTTTTCATATGCAAGTTTCACGAAATACTGAGAAGGCGTTGTTGATTAATATTTGTTAATGAAACATGCATAAACGAAGGGTTGCTGCCTAATATACAACTATATATATATATATATATATATATATATTGCTGCCTAAATATACAACTATATATATATATATATATATATATATATATATATATATATATATATATAGTTGTATATTTAGGCAGCAATCCTTCGTTTATGCATGTTTCATTAGCAAACACTAATCAACAACGGCTTCCCTAACCACCTTATAGACCAACAAATTAGACTATTTCTCCCCAAAGTAAATAATAACGATAGTGAAAACTCAGTCAAAAATTACATAAACATTTATTACAAAAAACATTAACTACTTAATGCACATTAACTACAAACAAGACAAATCTTCACTTAGACATATTATAAAGAAATACAATCCCAATTGACCCGAATAAAAAAATCAAATGAATTATCTATTATAAAAAATTTAAGACAGCTAACCTTATCCTAAAAATTAACAACACACCAGTTAAGTCAAAATTACAAAGAACGAACATTATCTATGAGTTCAAATGCCCCTTAAGGAACTGTGTTCCTGATCAAACCGGACTCATAAATAATTACATCGGTTACACAACTACATGCTTATCCAGACATCTTACGTTACACCTATCTGATCATAGCTCCATTAGAACCCATTTAAACACACACACAAACTTACCAGACTCCATTCGAAACATACTAGTAGAAAATACAAATATAATAACTTCATCCACCCGTAAAAAAGATTAAAAATAATGAAAGCTTTAATAATAAAAAAGAAAAATCCAACTCTTAACAATATTAACTATGAACAAGGCTAATGTGCTCACCGTATTCGGAAATTAAAAACATTTCTTTAACACACTGAAACATACACATAATGCACACACTCAATTAAACTGTAAAATTGAATCATCCTTGATAATGGCTAAAGGTATAGCCGAAAGTGCTCGGAACTATAAAACATTTAGACAGTTTTTACACCACACTCTTTGTCCAGAAAAGAAACACAAGAACACAAAAAAAATTAAATAAAATGCTTAACTGTAGTACCTTGTCTGTCCTTTTTAATGAAATATATATATATATATATATATATATATATATATATATATATATATATAGAGAGAGAGAGAGAGAGAGATTGAGAGAGAGATTGCGATGGGTAAATTGTCGTCTAAATAACGCAAAAATGGAAATAACACTAACATCTTTTTTGTGATGTCACCGAACACTCGTTTGACACTTTTGTGATGTCAACGAAAAATCGTTGTCACTTTCGTAATGCTAGTTGTAGTAGAGACTTTGTAATCGCAGATACAACAATAGTACGTCGTTGGACAATACTGGCGTCAGACGCCTTCGAACATCACTCGTACTAATAGTACTTACTCGATAATGCTCGACTAGTAATCCGTATAGTGATATGAATAAAGAAATAGTATAGTGAATAGAGTAGAAAAATAGCGGTCTGTATAGTAATAGAGGATAGAATTGAAATACGATCAATTAGACGTCACGCGACTTCCTCCTTATACCTTTCCTCTATGGTCTCGTGATCCACAATTCATTAATGGGATCACCCGTGTTTGCTCACTGGCGATCTATGTTCAAACTCAAGTGTCGGCAGCGACACTTTATTCCTATATAACAATCTTATTTCAGCAGATATATTTACTAAAATTTCACAAAAATATCTTGAAACACTAAAGAGTAAATTTATTCAGGGAAATGGACATTGATTTCAAACATACATTTTTACTCAAAACTCAAAAAAAAAATACAGCTGAAATGTCTAGGATGTATAATAAGAATGAGGGCTTGGAGAATTTGATACTCACAGGACATATAAAGGGCAAAATGGACAGAGGTAGGTAGCGAGATACCGACCTAATAAGTTCCTGTAAATTGATAGCAGAACAGGGAGTGATAGGGATGGTAAGAAGACGAACGTTACTTACAGCTACAAAAGATAAGATGTTGTGAAGGGCCACAATCGCCTATGACCTGAATGGATACACTATATAGAAGAAGTAGACCCTTACCTCGAAGGTAGCCATTCACACGTACTACAAATACAAAGCCAACGCAAAAGTAAATTTTAGTTTTGATTTCGACTAGGAAAAGGTGGGAATGACTACGTATTTAGGATATGAAATTTTAAGCCAGATATTCTCGGATGCTTAAATAAACGCGCTTCGCTCTTTAATTTATGGATTTTTTACATCTAGCAAGAGTTTATTAGGAACACACTTACCGTTTATCCATTTTTGACTTTTTTGATGGACGTCTATTTACAAGATGTGGCATAAAGGGTTACTGCACAAGTTCTTTAGCTGGAAGTGTCTTCTCAATGATCAAGTCCTTCCTAACTGTAGTTCCTAACGACCAGTTCTTTCTGAAGGTAGTTCTTAGAGGCCCCACCTCCGAGGCCCAGACGATCAGCGAAAACGTCCCCTAAAGCTTGCTTCACGGCCCAAGCCCGTTTCTCTTTTACATAAATAATCAGCCTAAGAGTATATACTCCGATCATTTGTGAATAGCTATACTGATGATGGAATATTGCTGTCATATATGAGCTGTAGCCCCTGCTGTTCGTCTTAGGATCCTCGACAAAATCCAGAGACGGATATGCAATGTGGTTGGCCCTGATCTAGCATCTCATTTACAGTCGCTCTCTCACAGACGTGCCGTCGCCCCCCCCCACTGTCTTTTCTACAAATACTTTCACGGTAACTGCTCTGACTAGCTATTTTCGCTAGTTCTCAAACTGCGTGAATTTAAACGTGCCACTAGGTCGGCATCTCAGTCCCACCCTTTCACTATCGAAGCGGTTAAATGTAGCCGTCTCTTCTACTCCAATAGCTTCATGTCTCGTACTTCCCGTCTGTGAAACTCTCTTCCTCTTACTTGCTCCGCTGATAGCTATAATCTCCAACTATCCAATGCAATGTCAATCGACATCTCTAGATGCCTTGATCTTTTCCCTGTCCTTCTCTTCATCCTTTCCTGTATCACGCCTCTTTACCCGTAATCCCAATTTCTGTAACCCCTTGCGTTCTAGCGGCACTCATGCCTTGCTTGGGGTGAAAAATTAAAAAAAAGAGAAATGATACAACGGTATATGTACAACCTCCAAATCTAGAGACGACAAGACGCCAACAGCTGTTCTCTCCTCTGATCTAGCTTTAACAGCACAATTAAGGGAAAAATTGGCCGATCACAGTCAATGCTTCGAAAATAAAAAAATACAGTGACATTATATCACCAGCTCTGAATTTTCACCTGCCACGAAGAACGGTGTTCTCTTAGTGAGATGCTGGAAACATGGTCACTTCCCTGTAACCCGCCAGTAAGTACCTGACCACTACTGCTATCCCGTACCAGATCAGACCTAAAATAGAGTACTGCTGTCATATACGGACAGGAGCTGCACAGTCTTCACTTTTCAGTTCAAAAGTATCTCCACGTTCTTGTGGGTGATTAATTATTTTCCACCCTACAACCGTTTTTCCTGCTACTATATCACTATTTTAATGGAAAGTGATCAGACTACGGTTATCAACGATGAGGTAGTTGATCAAATCACGAGAAAGAACTTCCTAAACGACAAGCAATATGGATTGCGTTTCTCTGGGTCCATTACTTATGTTTGAAGTCATCATTAATCAGTAAAGCTCTCGATGGTAGCTTCGTCACCAAAGCGATTGCTTTGATACCTCAAACGTTTTTGACAAGGTGTGGCATAAACCCTGCAACAATGGCATTTCTGAAAGTCTTTTCTCTCGGGTAGGTCCATGAATGTCGTTGATAATAGCTAGTACTCTAATTGGATTGATTTATTGATATCATTGCTTATCAACCCATTGTGGGTTGTTTAAAACCGAAAAATATTTCGGATTAGTGTTGCTAAGCGATCTCCCATCGAAGTAGTGACTCGGCTTGACATTGCTTAACTTCGGTGATCGAATGAGGACCAGTGTTTTCAGCGTGATTTGACCGTAAGCGACCAGACCTCTGAGCCTCTTGAGATCAATGCAGGCGTCTCCTAAGAATATTTCTTCGATACTACACTATTTCTGCTTTTTATTAACGATCTGCCCAAGAGTATTCTCAGATCATTAGTACATGCTTATGTAGATATAATCACATTTTATGGAAGCCTCTCTAAGCATCGTGATATACGTAGCCTTGTAGCTGAACCATGCTCGTACCTAGCTGTAACAGTTCAATGTGAGGTGAAGTGTGGCTTGCAACTTTCAATACAGCCGAAACAAAGCTTATATTATTTCATCACGAACAGAACCTGATTATTTTCAAGTCCAAACGTGGCTCTACGATTTGAAAGTTTATTGGGACTCAAGTTCACTCCCGATTTGAAGTTGAACTCGTATACAAGATCTGTTGTTAAAAATGTTGGCTCAATCTGTCGCTCTAGAAATCATATGCTTCTGTGCCACTTTACCTTCACAAGGTTTAGATTAAGCCCCCCAAAATGGAATATTCATCTCATATCTGGACAGAAGCTTCTCATTTCTCACTTTCTAGCCTAAATAGAAGTCAAAATCATATAAGCGTTCTTGCAATATCATTAAAAGTTCAAAGTATAGTGCTCTGTTCCACTGCCAGTCATGTTACTATCCATGTTAGTGGTACAATACCATGAGAGGGAGAAAATGGTGCTTCATCTCACTTCCACTCATCTTGATCAGTACTCATGTTAATGTTTCAATACCATAACAGAGAAAAGTATTGCTCTGTCCTATCGCCAGTCATCTTGATCACTATTCATGTTAATGACATAAGACGATGACATAAAGATAATGGCGTTCCGTACCACCACCAGGCATCTTGATAAGTATTCCGGTTAATGGTGATTATGGGATAAATATAGTGCTACATAATCTTCATTTTATTGACCTCAATCATGTTAATGGCACAACACCGTGATAGGAAGACAATGCAATAATGTTCCATCCCACTGCCAGTCATCTTGATCAGTATTCATGTTAATGTTGAAATACCATGATTGGGAAAGGCAGTGCTACGCTCAACCGCCATGGCGTGTAGATGAGCAATCCACGCGCCCATAATCAATGCTGAAGGCTCTGACTGCAACAGGCCGTATTCTTGTTGCTGGCGGTAAACGAACATCGTTATTATTATCAGGATTTATACATAGGATCAAATGTTCTTCTTTGGTCTCGCTCACTGAACATGGATGAATTAACGAAACTATTGCGAAGAAACCACATTCTTCATTTTATTGGCCAAATAACTGATCATGAGCCTTACCATTCCGGCATTGAACTACACTTCCGGAAATCACCAGTCCAACAACTATCACTGAATCACCGATGATTTTACCCCTCACCCTACGGCTTATTTCCTTCGGGCAAAAAGCCAAGAGCATCGCATCTCTTAAAAAACGCATTACTCTTAAGAGCACGGCTTTTTAATTCCCTCTTTGTATTGTCCTATATACTAACACCGTTTTATTAATGTATTATTCAAACACTGTCTATGTGTAAACTATGGAGATGGGTGGCGTTGTGCTTACTGAAGCGTACCGTTTATTATATGATCCTCATTTTTCAAGTCTCCTTTCGCAGCTGATGTAAGTAAGATCAATGCCCTCTTTATTCATGTTTATCGTAGTTTGAAGTTTATGTTCTCACAGTTCAGTAAACACACTGCGTAATAGCCAGAAGATTAACAAACTGATTTACAGTTTATTCGATTCACATAGAGAGAGATTTTCTCTTATCAGCATTTGAGCGGCCCACACGATGGCAGTCAGCCATCGTCGTCATATACCACTAATACAGTAATGATGTATTTTTGTTGAACTCCGCAGTAATTTGCGCGGGAAAGATTATACCTTACTTAAAAAAAAAGAAAGAAAATTTCGAACTAAAAATTTGAAGGTTTTTGAAAGGCGTTCTTGTTAACTGCGTAAACGTAATGTCACAGGTAGGATT
>CAHIKZ030000022.1:680000-807500 GCA_903632075.3 Acanthosepion pharaonis
TTCGGTTCCCGGTATAAAGTTAGAATGGTACATTTTTCAGCATGCCCCTCTCCACTTGTAAGGTTAGTATAGCACAATCTCAATGTTATCTGGTTTAAAAAGTCCAGAATGAGCCGAAAAGTTGTGATTATTTATATTTTATATATATATATATATATATATATATATATATATATATATATATATAAAGAAAATCAACCAAATATAAATAATATAAACTCTTTGTCCCAGATAATCAGATATTTTTTTCATTTTATTGAATGCGCAGTTCGAGGGCCGGCGTTAGGGGCTTTCGCCCCCATCCGCCGAAACTTGATGTGGAGCCTCCCATTCTACTATACGTAGCTTTAAAAAAATTCCCAACCTGGGGGCCACAGACCCTCAAAGGAAAATTTGGGGAAGAGACAGCGCTTTTTTTTAAATTACCAAAAATCAGGGAATTACCAAATTTAAATTAAACTGTCAGTACATATTCATTGATTATTTAATTTTATAATGAATAGTTTTTTATTTAAAAGAAATCTGAGAACATGTTATTCTTTTTGTAATAACCACCAATGACTAAATTTTACTCGAAAAAATATGTTTAAGTCGCACATTTTTACATTTCCATAAAGATTAATCACCGACGCATCTATGCTGAAAAAAAGTTTTACAAAGATTCCAACACAACACAAATGGGATTGTCCTAAAAATTTGTTTTAAAAACAGTATTTCAGCTTTCGGGGTAGTTACATTTAAAAAATATTGGGGAAGGAGGCCTAGCTCCTTAATCCCCCTTCTGCAAGTACGGTCCCAGTATTGTTGTAGTGGGATTTTTCTGAACCCCACGATTTTCAGTTATTTAAAAATATAGTGTGTGTGTGGGGGGGTGGGTCTTAGCCCCCAAATCCTTACTCCAAAACGGCCCTAAAGTCAAATTTCAGTCAACTTTTATTTCATAGTTACCGAATTGTCCTGCCTTATTAAAGTTACAGAATTTCCGTTCTGGGTAAGACAATAAACTATCAGGTCATCCCATAAGTTCTGTCCGAATTTTAACTTTTTGTTAAAATGAACGAAATTTAAAGATTATTTTATAATGTCTAATGCAGCTGAAGATTATTATTATGTTTAAATGCATTTAAACTGATCAAGTTTTATTTCAGAGAACAATAAAATTAAATTTTGTTTGATTAAAACCCTGCTAACATGGAAGTACCCAAGAATCATTTGAGGCACATAATGCTTTATGAGTTCAAGAAAGGAGCCAAAGCGGCTAGAAACATTCACTCACTTTATGGAGAGGAATGTGTGAATGAAAGAACTTGCAGAAGATGGTTTGCAAAATTCAGAGGTGGAGATTTCAACCTTGAAGATGAAGATCGAACCAAATGTCCATTTGAGTTTGATGAAAAGCTTCTTGAAGCAGCTCTTGAAGAAAATCCTGATTTATCAGTTGAGGAATTGGCAGTGGTTCTCAGTTCAAACAATACAACTGTTCATCGTCATCTTCAATAACTTGGAAAAGTTCCTAAACTTGGAAAATGGGTGCCTCATGAATTGTCTGAAAATAACCTCAAATCCCGAGTTGACATCTGCTCTTCTCTCTATTCTCGCCTACTTGTTTCACCTTTTTTTTGGATAGACTTGTGACTGGCGATGAAAAATGGATCTTTTATCGAAATGTTAAGCGTTGTAGACAGTGGCTTTGTAAAGGGGAAGCACCTGTTAGGGTCCCTGCCATGGGCATATAAGTGGACCTCTAAGCTGGGGTCAAAACTATGAAAGTGTAAAAATATGCTTTAATACCAGCAATAATTTTTTTTTATAAAAGATTATTACCAGCAATAAATTTTTGAAGAAAAAATTATTACCATCAGTACATTTTCGAAAAAAAATTACCAGCCATACATTTTTTGAAAGAATATTAGCAGCAATAAATTTTTTTGAAAAAGATGTTGTCAGCAATAAAAATCTTGTCGGCATTAAATAAACCATTGAGGTTGATATACCGTAAAACAAACTATAGTTAACGAATTTTCCTAAATTCGTCCTGGAAGTATCAAAGTTTCCAAGCCTTCTTCTGTGCCCTAGAAACTGTCTTTTCCTGATGTTAAGTATAAGTGTCCGTTTTGTTTTCATTTTCTATGAAATTTCATCGTTGTTGAAATTTCTGCGCCATTATATTCTCAGCATCCTTCTGCAGTACCACATTTCTACTGCTTCAAGACTCTTCTTTATCTGTGAGGAGATTGTCCAGCATTCACTGCTATACAGGAGGATTGATATTACTAAGCTTGTTGATCATTACACCACGTTGACGGACGCCAAAGTAAGTCTAATATGGTATAATTCAAACGCCGAATGGAATTAAAAACGAAGGCTATCTGGCGTTAATCTTAAATGTAAATTGGTTGTCGCTTACCCGTTTGTCTTGAAAATCGGTATTTCAAAGATTGGCTTAAGCTGGATTCGAACGTTTACCTGTGGCAGGGGCAAGAAGTAATTAACTTGTCGCAATTAACTTCTAGATTTAGTAAAATTGAATCGATACAAAAATTGGATAACTTATTGAGCATTGAATTCTCTATTCCAATAATTGTCGGCTGAATTAGTTTGCAAACTATTTCCCCTCATATTGACTCTTAGAAGCTTGGCCTAACACGAAATGTTTGGGGTACAATGTGAATTGAATTCACTATGAGAGAAATTGAAATTATTTTGTTAACTGCTGCTATATGGTGATTGGCCATCCTACTATCGATGAATGTTATTGTATTTATTGATGAATATTTTAAATCAAATATGGCGTAAGTCCGAAGCTGATCTTTATCTCTCTTAAGTTTAACTTAGCTAGTCTTAATTTCTGACCCACTCGTCCTAGAATGTTTCATTCACTATAATGCCACATTCTTGGATACAGTTCTTTAATACAGTAACCAAAATACCACAATTTCTCTATGACGTCCCAACTCGTCCCTATATATCGTTGGCGGGACTCGTTTTCGAGTACTGAGGTGCTCATAGACATTTCCTTCCGTATGAAACATGTCCTATCTTGGATTTGAAGAGACGTCCGCAGTCACCGCCTGGTCGTGTAGGAGGGTTCAATGGATGGAGAGTTCTGGCTTTTCTTTGGGCACACCTCGTCTCTTCGATTTGTTTTCTGGTGTTTTCAAGTGACGATGTATTTTTTCTTCTATTGGTTCTTACTGTAGCTTCCGTCTCCCAATTGATTAAATCGATTTCTGTCCTCAGCAAGGTGTTTTTGAGCCGATCCTTGAATCGACGACGTGGGCTTTCATGAGGTCTCTTTTCAGATGACGTGAGAAAAAGAAAAGTGTTTGTGAAGAAAGCCTTGGATACGAATTGTTTGAGGTGGCCCATGAGTCGCCACTCTATAGCGTACACACACACACACACACACACACACACACTTCAGCTGACAACATCTAGTCTCTATATGTACAGACGCGCCGTCGCCCCCCTCTGTCTGTTCTACAAATACTTTCATGGAAATTGCTCCGAGGAGCTGCATTCGCTGGTTCCCAGACGTCATGAGTTCCAGCGCTTTATGAGGCTGACATCCCGCTCTCACCCCTTTACTGTCGAAACTCCTAAATGTAGCCGTCTCTTCTACTCTAATAGCTTCATGTCTCGCACCTCTCGCCCGTGGAACTCCCTTCCTTATTCCTGTTTCCCTGTGAGCTATAATCTCCAGCTATTCAAGTGTAATGTCAATCGACATCTCCAGTTGCCTTGATCTATCCACTACCCTCATCCTTTCTTCTATAACTCCTATCTGATTTTGCTCTAAATTTTCTGTAACCCCTTGCGTCCTAGTGGCTTCCCGCCTTACTTGGGGTGAAATGCTTAAAAAAAAATCTATCCCCAATTATACATTAATATTATACATTAGTCTCGCTTCTTTCTAAGAGTTAAGTAAGTCTGAGCTAATCTGAGATTCGTTAGTGAACAAGTATTTTAAAACATTTTAATGTCTGGGTCGCGTATTATATAAAGATTTTTTTAATTGTTTTAAGTCATTTTCGATCCTCTGTTTTATATTTCTAATTCTATTTTCAGTATTTTTAGTGGCGAACATAAAATTTGATAAAAGTCAATATTCTTTCTATTCGTAATCATCATATAGATAATGTGACAGACTTTCTAGAGGTCGTAGGTCATGACAGCTGAACATAACGTTTCCCTCCATCCCATAGTATGTCTATCGAAAAAGTTATAAAATAAGATATATGCCACCAACAGATCATTTACCTAAAGTGGCTCGAAGAGATATCTTGACAGTCATAAAGAAAATATCTGAATGTCAATTAGTGGCATGGGGGAGGGGTGATCTCGTTATTAGATAACTAGGCCTCTACGTAAGCTAAACATGACTTGTCCTTTTACGAAAAGATATTCTATTTGTTTTCTTTTATGGCATGTCTACCTTTCCTAATGTTTTTACACTATTTACATTGTTCGGACTGTTGCCTTATCTGTGTTGCCAGTATTCACTACGTTTCGTCCGTTGTATGCTCCGGCCTTCTTCAGGTAATTGGTATTTTGAACTGAACTTTTTATTTCGTCATATCATCCTTAAGAAGGCCGGAGTGAACAACGGTCGAAACGTCGTGAATACTGGCAACAAAGATGAGGACAACAGTCCGAACAATGTAAACAGTGTAAATAATTACAATACCTCATCTCAAAAATATAGACATACTTTCTCAATTTGTTTTGGTACACAGTTTTAATGTATAAATTTATTTGGCTATGTGCAACTGTGCAGTCACGAATAGAGGCATCGGGTTGAGGAATCGGAGAGTCAAGTTCGAATTCAAGTCGAGTTTATTACATTCAGTTACGTGCAAATACCCTTGGGGAAAAGTATGAATCCATCTCTTCACCTCTCAGCAGGACAGACTGGGTCATATAGCCTTGGATGGCAACCAGTTAGACCAAGGGCAACCCATACCATATGGTGGTCTTCGATGGGCGTTGTCAAGCTATCTGAATGGATCCGGAGGAGGAATCGAATTATCATCATCCCGGATCAACAGATTAGCCTGGGGGAGGCTGTCTGCTTCTTCTACCTTCAGGTCTTCCTAGTGATTAAAGTATTTGATAGATTGATATTTTCCATCTGTCAGTGTTCGCTTGCAGACTGTTTTTCCTTTAATATCGATGCAGCACTTATACTTTTTACATACAGAGCCCCACTGTTTTAAGGGAAAATATATCGTCTGCTTTTTTTGGTGCTATTACACTTTCGCACCCCCGTTTATTAGGGTTAATTTTTTTTTATTTCTATAAACATTGATTTTGTTTCTCGAGATTTGTATTTTAATTTAAATATTATAATTAACAGAGCAATAATAACAAACAGAACCGTTTCCAGACTATCGTATCTGGGGCAACCTATTGATGAATGTCAGGATCCAACAAGGGGTACGAAAGTGTAATAGCGCCCAATTTCTTTTTTATATTGTTTATGCTACAGTATTTTTTGTTTCGCAGGGACATGGTTAATCTATTCAGTTTTAAAAATGATTTGCTATGTCGTTTGGCATATATGGAATATTGGTTGATTTTTTTCTTTTAAGTATGAACGTGTGAAGAAAATTCTTTTTGAAACACAGCTAATAATAACTATTGGAAAAAAATTCCTGTATTTCTCGATCCTTAAAATCAGCGTAATGATTAATTACATTTTTTTTCGTAAGTACGGTCATAAGTACAAAAAGTAAATAAAAAAATGTTTATAAAGTTTTGAAAGTTTTTCATTATTTTTTTTTTTAGTTTGAATATTTTCTTTCCTTTTACATATCATAAGTACAAAACTGAACAAACAGAACGAGTTTGCAAACAAAACCGTATTTTATCTTCCAATTAATAACGTTCAGCTTCAAAGAATGTTAAATAAAAATGTCGCTCTCTTACTTGTTAAACTCGCCATGTCCTCCTTTTGGAAATTCGCGATTTGTCTTCATTTTGTTCTCAGTACTGTGATTATGAACGACTTTTCAGTGATGGTATTTAGTCTGTAGAGATCCAGTTGTTCTATTCAAATTTCAGCAATAATTTAAGAAATGTAAGTGTTAATTTCCTGAAGAGACTGACAAAAGTACGTATATGTATGTTTTAAGAAAGCTTTATTTAACTGAGGATATTTATTTCTTTTTATACAGAAAATGTGGCACAGGGCCAAAAAAGGGGGAAGGGGGAAAAAGGACGGTCTTTTTCTATTTTAACTTTAAACTTATCTAGCCACAAATACTGACCCAATCAATACAAACAATATTCTTTACACCAAAACAACACATTCTTACGTAGCTTTCTCACTACATCCACCATAATACCTCAATGTCTCCATGAAAATACTAACTAGTCCCCATATGTACAATTTATCGTCTGTGCGGGGAGGGAAATAAAACAACAATTTGAATTTTTAAAAACTAACCCCAATGAGTATTTATAATATGAAATAAACTATTTACAAGAAACTAAACAAAATCATGTTAGTAATACCCCCCCACAATCAATAAATGTGGCAGAAACATCAGTTAACTGGACGAAATTAAGGCGGGACTATAATAATGTAAAACATTCGTTCATGCCAAACACTTAGACAGACACGCACTCATTCAGACACCACAACAGATACGATAACGCACACACGAAAGTCGCCCCGCATCCACCAGAGAACTGACATCACTAACCGAGGGAGGGGATGGGGAATTAAACTTAAAGAAAAATAGGGACAGAAATAAAAGGGCCCAATGAGCATACATACCCTAGCTAAGTTTATTGAAAAAGAAAACTAAAAATTCAAAAAACCAAATTTACTCTAAACTAATTTCAGGGTGGGTTGCCCGTGTTCAATACAGGTAAAGCAATATCCTGATGCCTAACCGGCATCAAAGTGCCACTCTAGGTCAGCTCCTTTCACACGACACAAACGTGCAAGATTCTCCCACCTTTTGCCGAATTCTGATGAAGTGAGCTGCCGCTTTTCCGACCTAATCTTGACTTTAAGCTGATGCTTAAAGTATAAGATCAGCTGGGAAGAAGTGAACCCTTCACCTTCATAGAAACCCTTCTGACGTGTCGTCCAAATCACGACTCTCATAACACCTAGCACGCATAAGGACACATAATGTTCAGCCTTCTTCAGCGGCGGAGCCACATTGCTACAAACAGAAGCGGCCTCAAGAACAAAGAACTTTTTGTGCAGCATGCGAAACATGAGGCCTTCAACATGCACAACGGCGCTACCATCCTGCAATGAAAGAAGGCATGATCAATGGCCTCGACTTCCTCACTACAGCGGCGGTAGTCTCAGAGGGCAACACGCATCACCAGCCAGGCGAGTGATAGCTCATTGTTATTGAGACATTTCAACCCGGGTGCCCAAGGCCATATTGAGCGAGCCTCCTGCTTCGTAAGACCGAGCTCGTCAATCAGTTCATCACGAACGCCCCCCACTAACTAACACCTGATATAATTGCCTTACAACGTCTGGACGTTGTAGAGGCTATCCGACGCCTATAAGAGGCGTTTTCAGAGCATGACGACATTCACGGTAGAAGGAGCACTAGACTCAGGGTAAACGGTGGGCCTCCTCCTCGCGCGAGAATGGTATCTTCTTACGGGCATCTTCCTTCCAGAAGACACTCTCCTCATTCGATTCGTGACACATTCGATCTAGGAACCCGATGCGAAGCATATATTGACGAATCTCAATGCTAGGCATACTTAGACTGTCTTCAGATGGATCAGGGCAACAGATCTCCCGATCGACTCTAGCGTCCTTGCCTCCCCACAAGAAAGAGAACAAAAGCCTTACTAATGGCATTAGTGTTTATTTAACTGAGGATACAAGGTTCACGTATAGTGTCCTTTTATAGTCCTAGTAAACAAAAATAGGTCTCTCAAAGAGAAGTGTAACAAAACAAAGGGAGACCACTCTTGATTATTCATAAGAGTTGTCATTTATTAAAATATTTAAAATACAACAAAAGCAGTTTTTTATCCAAATTTCATAAATGGATTTTGATAAGAGGATATTTACCAAAATAAGGGAATATTTTAACCAACGTTTTAGTTCCCTTTTTTCTACAACGAATCCTTTTAAGAAATAAATTCTGTATTTAGCACAATAATTACTGAATTTTTGTTAAATTATTATTTGAATATCTAATTTTTTAAAGTGCGGTTAAGAATAAGTTTAAAATGTTATTAATATTTGCCAATTTTTTTTATAAAATTGAAAAATAATTTTAGCGTTTCTCTCCATTGAAAGTAGTTAGGTTGTATACCATTATATTTCAAATCATTCAAAATGTTTATGAAAATTGAAAGAAGTTTTATGTTCGTTTAAAAACGGACTTAGTGTCTTTTAAAAATTGATGAAGAATGCCTAATATAAGTTAATTTATTTATTGACGTTAAAAAAAATTGAATGGTTCATAGTCCTGTTGATCCTGCAGTCAAATGCTAAAACTTTGTAAATGGCGAAGCCATACCAATTAACGTTGACACATCAAATTACAAAACCCTCCTCCAAAAGAAGCCAAAATAAATGGAAAGAATCTTGAAAAGATGGCATTTTGCTTTAAGCAAAATTTAGAGAACAACACTTTCTATCGAATACGTTTCAAGTCGGACATTGGTGGGGGTACGACCCAGGGACACAATGAAAACGTAGTCGGATGACAGCGGTCCAGAGCAGCTTCTGTGAAAACATTTGTAAATTAGAAGCACGAAATCATTGAATATATTATTACACACGAAGACAGCTAAGTATTCAGTCTACGAGAGAAGAAATAAACAAGTAGCGTAATAATATATGTATACACACAACGTTATATACTCGTGTGCCTTGCAGGCTGCTTTCGTGAATATTTAACATAATACAGGTATTTATCCATGGCTTCCTCAACAATCCAGTTGATCACCCTCTATTTAGTGTTTCTGGAACGGTTCCATTAAATCCTACCGTAATTTAACGGATGTTCAAAGCGCCTGAAATTACTCGCACGTCTAATTGTTTTGCCTTGAGTGAATCAAGTATGGCTTTGAGGAACAGACTTTTGTGCGCAGACAAACATATACATGAGTGTCGCTAAAATCAAAAGACATAAGTATGTACTGACGGTTGATTCTGAGCCAGTGAATTTTAAGTATCTGAGGGGAAGTAACTTTTAATTCAGCCTGAAAATTTCTTTTACTTTCTTTTTTTTTTTCGTCTTTCGCCATAAAGATATATATTTTTTTTCCTTTTGTTTCTGTTTGCCTCTTTTACCTGGATTGGTGTCTAACTGCTTCTAGGAGAGATTTCTAAATTACTTCCGGTGGGGTTTTGATTAGTCTTTACTAAATATTTCCTCTTCTTCAACACCCCACCCATGTCCGCCCGCCCGCTCGCTCGCTTCACGTATCCCGACTGCTTTTTGTTTCCAGTTATTGTCGGCTCTAGTCTTTCGCGTTCTACGTTTTTAATTCCGATATTTGATGAATTCTTCGACTTCCTGCGCACAGAAGAAAAATTCTTGAGTAAATCGCTCATTTGTGAAGCAAAAACAACGAAGAAACAAAACGTTTACTAAAAACCGCCTCCTTATTTACAAAACCACAAAGATAACTTTCAATTCTGGCATGTGCAATAACAACCTCTGATGAAAGATACTTTAAGAAAAATAGCAAGTGGAGCACTTTGATCCCCCAGTAAATAATGAAGACAACAGTAAAATAAATTACGGAATAAAACTTAACCAATTGCCTGTTGTCTTCCAGTTTTAACGCCCAAAGTACATTAGTCTTTAATCTCCTTTGCAAGAGAAACTATTTCGTACAAATAATTCAGCTTCAGCGATAACGCTTCGTCATTAGAAGTTCAATTTGAAAAGCAACTGGTTTACTCTTTTCAAGATTTTCTTCTTGCTTGTGGCGTATTCCTTCGAAACCCGTTCGACGAAATTAACGCAACGGATGTCACTTTTCTTTTGTTTTTATCATATCGGCCGTATTTTATAGCCTTTGAGCGAAGAGGGGAACACAAGACACACAACGATTTCATTTGGTAACACTTAAGAATAAACCGAAATAGACTCTTTCTTTCTATGTATTTTTCCAAGTGTTAAAATGTTATTTCCCTTATTGAATATGGTTTCACTTTCACTTTAATATTTTCCCGCTTCTAGCCTGAAATTTGAAGTTTAATATCTGGATAAAGTCCGAGGAAATAGGCTTTGCAATAAATAGTTTACTTTTCTAATGGAAGCAGGTTCTGCTTTATGTCCTTTCCGGGATGAATTTTTCACAACTTCCTGTCTTTTGAGCCTTTACAATTCCTCTGTTTATAGAAACTCATTAAATATATTACTCGATTTCCCCTCACCTTTTTTGTTTACCTGAGATTTACTTACCTACCCACCTCTCCTTGCACCTACCACCACTGAATCAGATTGTGACACAATGTCGGTTTTTAGCGTGGGGACCCGAGTGATGACACGCGGGCCGCTTGTCTGAGCTAGTTAAATCTTGTCTAAGCTGGTCAAAGCTCGTCTAAGCTAGTCATAGCCGAACATACCACAGCTACATAACAGATGTCACGCAAGAGAGGAGAGAAGGCCTCCGGCACGGAACAGATGTTACATTTGCAGCATCCATCCCGACAGGAAAGGCCCATTTCTGCTCTTCTGCCAATCCTCTCGGAAGAATCAGGGAGGAAAGCCCCAATCCATGGCGGAACCCCTGTGGATGCCCACTTCTTTGTCTACCCAGTTATATTTTTTTACTAATTGTTCACTCAAGAGCCACTCAAAGTAGAATTAGATTAATGGATGAACATAAGAGGAGTAACTGTGCAGATTATGAGGATATATAGGAAGATTAAAGGTTGGCCCTATATTGAAGAAGTTGAGAGTGTAGTGATCGGAGAAAAATAATCTTTGGAGTCAGTTTCACAAAGTAGTGAGAGGCATGCAACGTTTCATCTATGTGAACGGGATTGTAGAGAGGAAAATAGTTCATCACCCACAAGGTCGCTTAGACGCTTTTGAATTCAAGCTTGGAAAGTGAAGAGTGGGTAGCTGCAGCACGGATATAGCAGCAGTACTTCCTTTTTGGTCTGATGTGCCTATCAAGTGGACTCAGATACTTTCTGGTCTGGTACGAGGAACTGACCATTTTCCCAGTATCCTTAGCGATGGATTGTTTACATGAGTTCCACGTGGTCTGGAATGACTAGAGACCAGATAGGTATTCATGGCAAGCGGCCATCTTGAGAGAACAACCGTTCATCATGATAAGAGAAAATTCAGGTTCTGTTCGGTGATGGATAAACGTTACTATTATGTTGGTGCAAAAATAATGACGTAATAATGTCGTTTTTTGACGTATTTTTTAACGTTAAAAACGACATTCTTACGTCATTATTTTTGCACCAACCTAATAGTTTGATTTTGGACTATAATCTGACTAGAGTCACAGGGAATAAGCATTTGTGGAGGGCCATGATCGAGTATGTCCTGAAGGCACGTCGAAGAAGTGAAGTGCTTTCCTTCTTGTGTTTTTGTTCTTTTATAACCTCGAGAGGTTATAAAAATAGTTGAATCATTGTTCTACGCTAGATATTTACTAAGCTTGGCTTGGCTTGGTTTCGTCTGATATAACAGAAAATAAAGAAAAAATACCAAAGAAAACTAATTTTTGCCAAAAAAAAGTTGAAAAAAAAATAATAGAATCTAGAAACTAGTATTGTAAACAGTAAGTAACTGACCTGACAGGTTTGTGTGAACGGATGGCTGAGGGGGGGAAGAAGAATGGTAAAGAATCATGTAATTCGTGTCCTAAAACACCCTCATTGACAAAAGCAGACATATAGAAAATTAACCTAAAGCAATAATCACGTAGACACTCAGAAATATACCAACTTGTAGATGGAGCAGGCATGGATTTACGTCTTTCTCAAGTGTGAATGTAGCAGACGAGACTGGAATTTGAACTCGGCTTGTTGATATCATTTTCCGAGACAGTGGCCGTTATGCTAACTGCGCATCCGTATGTTTCTAGGGTTTTCCTTCTTTACGAGCCGTGTCCCTTCAGGAGGTGGGAGATTATAGCTATCGACAATATTCTATCTTTTGTACCTCTAAGTAATGTTCCTTACAATATCCCTGTTACGAAATCCATTTACACAAACACACCATTTAGGTTACTCTGTGCCTCTTGTCTACAATATGCCCTGTGTGTCAAATTTCCAAGCCTTCTTTTCTCACTATGTATCCCAGGAATTTTTACTCTTTCGTTCCGGTTTTAATTAGACTCATCCTTTTTGTGCTCCTTTTCCTTAAAACGTCATCATTGCTCACGTTCCGTTCATGGTATTCTCAGCATCCTTCTGTAGAGCCACATGTACGGTGTTCCAAGCGTCTTCTTTATCTGTGAGGAAATTGTCCAACATTTGCTGTCATATAGGAGGACTGATATTATCGTGATTTTCCAAGCGTAGCTGAGATGTGGTACAAGGCCGAAAAGGAGGACTGATATTAATATAACCGTTCAGTACTGTTTTCTTTGTTTTTAGCCAAATTATCCTGTCTCTTAATATTTTGCTTAGCATTTGGAAGTCAGCTTTTGCTATCCCAACGCTTTTTCGGATTTCAAAATCACATTTTGCATCGTCTTTTAAGACACTGCCCAGACGGATAAATTGTTGTGTTTGCTTGTTTCACTCGTTTCCAAAACATAGCTCGCATCTTGGATTATCGCTTTAGCTAGTAACTATACATACTGTCTTCTTATAATCTGACAATCGATATTTTGGGGACACGTATTGAGGAAAGAAGATTTGGAGAATTTAACAATTACAAGATATACAAAAGTAAAATCATCAGGACATAAACAGCGATTACTCTACTTAATCTATTGTGGTTGGGTTGCAGAACAAGGACAAAGAAGAAGGTAAAGAGTCAAAATTACAGTAATAAAAGAGTGGAAGATGTGGATAGCCATGACCATCCACGCCCGGAAGGGAAACAGTACATAAAAGATGATGGCGCTTGAAAATTTGACAATAATGCATATAAATGTATGTCTAAGTGAACAATATATTTTTGTAGTTAAAATAAAGCATTTTAATTCTCTTGACCTCTTTTCGTGTGGACTGTGTGAAAATGCCAAAGTTTACTAGTTTATGTTTAAAAATTCGAAATTTGAAAAAGTTTCAGCAGCTAATAATAAAACTCTATCATTTTATAGACATTAATTTTAAAATTCTCTACAAAAAAGGGAAAGAAAACAAAGAACTGTTCAGTCACATGATCTAAACCACGTGGAATAGTAGATAAAGATATTAAAAAACATCATGGCTGTTACTAAAAAAACATTTATCATTTCAAAAGTAACAATTATCAATATTCTATCTCAATGATTGCAGGCGAGATCATAGAATTCATAATCTCGCATCGCACGTAATTGTCGACGGAGTTCTCGTTTGTGGAACTCACTTCTGGTTACATAACTTTGATCTTCCAAAATTTCAGTACAATATCATTCGATTTTTTTTTTAAGCATTTCACCCCAATCAAGGCGGGAGTGTCACTAGCACACAAAAGGTTACAGAGAGTGGGAGCAAGAGTAAAGAGGCGTGATAGAGGAAAGGATGAAGAGATGGACAGGGAATTAGATCAAGGCGTCTGGAGATGTTAATTGACATTACATTTGAATTATTGGAGATTATAGCTATTAGGGAAGCAAGTAAGAGGAAAGGAGTTCCACTGAAGCGAGGAGCAAAACATAAAGCTATTGGAGTAGAAGAGACAGCTACGTTTAACCGTTTCGACAGTGAAAGGGTGGGACCGAAATGCCAACCTAGTAGCATGTTTAAATTCATGCAGGTTGGGAACTAGCGAAAGCAGCTCGTCAGAGCAGTTACTGTGAAAGCATTTGTAAAAAAGACAGAGGGAGGCGACAGCAAGTCTTTGAGAGAGCGACTGTAGATGAGATGCCAGATCAGAGCCAATCACACTGCATATCCGTCTGTGGATTCTGTCGAGGACCCTAAGACGAACAGCGAGGGCGCTAGATCATTTATGGCTGCCGTATTCCATGCAAAGGCGAATGGGTGATGTATAGATTTGAAGGGTGGACTCGGGGGAGGAAAACTTCCTGGCGCAACGCAGGGAACTAACTTTCCTTGCGGTGGATGAATCTAGTGTCTTCTTGATTACATTTCTTCTGTTGTTATCACGCCTTAACAATGCTTCTCTTTTTTTCCCCTATTCTTTCACCCTCAGTAACACCGTGTTTCTTAGCGTCTTTACTGCCTTGAATGGAGTGAAATGATTAAGATAAAATTTTAAAAATTTCCAGGATCTGCATCGCCAGAGCTACTTATAGTTTTGAATTAAGAATTTTGAACTGTTTGGGGACAACAAAATGCATTTATACTTTTCTCAAAGAGGCTTGTGCTAAAATGTATGCGAAGAACTCGACCAGAATACGAGCTCAGCTCGCCGATTTCGCCTTCGTAGCCGTTAACTATAACATTACTCGCTTGTATATTAATAAGGAGCAACTAAAACAGGCAAAATATTTGTGGTTAATACGCATATGTCAGGGTGACAACTATTGTTCTTGACATGACATTTTCAAAAGCTGAGTAGAGAATATATATATATATATATATATATATATATATATATATATATATATATATATATATATATATATATATATATCAATATATATACATATCCAAGTAAAATATATATATATATATATATATATATATACATATCAAGTAAATATATATATATATATATATATATATATATATATATATATATATATACAAGTATATATGCATATATAAATAAATATATATATATATATATATATATATATATATATATATATATATATATATATATATATATTCATACATGTTTCATTAAATAATATAGACAAGTGTTGTCTATTTTATTTTATGTAAATTCTTTTCATAACGTCTGATAAGCTTAATAACATTATCATTAAACGAATATATATATCCAAGTATCTATCTATCTATCTATCTATCTATCTATCTATCTGTATATATATATATATATATATATATATATATATATATATATATATATATATATATATATATATATATATATATATATATATATATATATATATATATATATATATATATATATATATCCAAGTATATATATATATATCCAAGTATATATATATATATCCATATATATATATATATATATATATATATATATATATATATATATATATATATATATATATATATATATATATATATATATATATATATATATATATATATATATATATATATATATATATATATATATATATATATATCCAAGGGAGGCCTTTGATCGGGAGGTTTTGGGGAACCTGAAACCACTGCTCAATTGCTGTTATTCCCATCCACCCGGAGCCGGGGTGGTAACATCTGTTATGGTCCCAGCTATAGGTCAATATTGAACCCCCAAACAAAAATCAAGACAATAGGAGAGTATAAAAACATAATTTTCTAATAAAATACCAGTAATACATTTTTATAAAAAAAATGACTAACAACAATTTCTATAGTCAATTTTTTTATATGGATTAACCACAATTTCGACATGCTCCTCTGATCATAGAAAAAAAAACAATTTATTACGAAGTAATGTCTAGAATGCCTTGATCATAGAGTCATCTACAATATTTCAACATTCCTGGCAGATCTTCCGTTATCAAAATGGGGGATAATTAATAACAAAAGTGATGGAAAAAAAAAAATAGAAAACTGTAAAGGAATTCGGCTATATATATATATATATATATATATATATATATATATATATATATATATATATATATACATTTATATATATATATATATATATTATATATATATATATATATATATATATATATATATATGTTTCATTTAAAACGACAGACAAGGTACTACGGTTAAGCTTTTTATTTAATTTTTTCTTGTGTTCGAACACAAGGAAAATTAAAAATTAAATAAAAAGCTTAACCTTGTCTGTCGTTTTTAATGAAACATGAATAAAGGAAGGATTGCTGCCTAAATATACAACTATATATATATATATATATATATATATATATATGTATATATCTGTGTGTGTGTGTGTGTGTGGGGGTGTTTGTGTGTGTGCACGCGCGCGACGAACCTCACCATGGTCGATTTGCCAGGAAGGCGACTTCTTGATGTTATCGTTCTGGATCGAGGTCGATCCCAGCGGGCGGCACCTTTGGAAAGTGTCTAATGACCAGATCATGTGTTAACCCAAGCCTTGTGAGTGAAATTTGGTAGGCGGAACTCTTGTGGGCTGTCGATAACTGTGCTAGCACAAAGCCACAAGTCACTGTGGCCGAGGGCTTGAGTGTGCTGGCTTTGTTGATCACGCTAGATAACACGCTCTCTCCCAGAAATTCTAACTAAGCTCTGCTCAGCATAGTTGCAGTATAAACCACAGGTGGGTTCTGTGGGTGTCGAGCAAACACAGGTGTGCCTGAGAGAGCGTCTGCAATAGGGATTGGCTAGCCGTCCTAGTAAACGGCCATCTTCGAATACGAGTGACCAGCTATTATGTATATATGTATTAATAAAATGTCTCACTAAAATAATAAGAGTAAATCTCATTGTTTTACTTGATTTTTTGTGGACTTTTAAAAAAAGCACTCAATACAGATACCCCTGCAGAACAATATAAAATTATGTTTAAAATATAAATGTTAAAATCTTGCAGGTGACTCAAGTTTCGCCATTTTTCTCATCACGCAATGTAAGTCAATATTATTATTTCCATTGGGTCATGCACACTCCACAAACTATTTGAACAGCTATAAATTTGCATAATAATTTCCCCAAACACTAACACAGAGCTATGTATACTATTAGTGCACGTACACATGTATGGGTGTACAGAAGCTTCTCAGTGTTATTCATCTCAATTTTTAAATAGATGAGCCACGATTACAAACTTTAAATATAATATTTATGCCATTAAAATATATTATCTCTTTACCAATTGCGTTATAGTGAAGACACAATATAGAATTCCCATGAATAGATTTAGTTAGTTAAAACAGTAGCCGCAACAATAAAACTTGAATAGTTTTGAGTTGTACTTCGTTGTGTGAAAACTATAGACGTCGAGCGTTAATATTACTAACCAAAAAGAAGCTTAGAGCTAAGAGACCGGCAAAATACACCATCGTTCACGGAGGGTGCTGAAAGAACCCAAGGCGCTTTCTAAGAACTTTGCGGTAGCACCTTGTTTTGTCTCTCATCCAAATTGCTCAATCAAATTCTCCCAGCCCATCTCGCTCCCTCCACCCTTGCGCCACTTCCCCAAATTTCAAGTGGCGTTCCTTCCTTTTCAGATCGGATCTGCCGCTAGGGATTCGGTCACCTGCATCGGTCGGAAGTTGGAGTTAGCGAAGTGTCAGCCCAAAACAATTGCCTTACCTTCCGACTGGACAATCATGGCGTCCCCCGATGCCAATCTTCGACTTCCTTGAATTGATTCTTCGTTTCTATTGCTTCCTTAACTTCTCTCTGAAATTTTTCCTACTCCACTCTTCACCAAACAGTGACACATTGTGTCACATAAAAGAACAAAGATTACCAACTCTGGCTACTTTCAACAGTTGAACATTTTCTAAGATATTGATTTGAGATACGCTAGTTATTTTTTCAAACTCGAAATTATCGATAGAAATTTGAGATTATTTTGCATATTCCATATGAAATACTTACTTACTAAGAAAAATTGTGGATTCCTATATCTAGCGTTTGTATCTACAAACCTGTCTGTCTCTGCTATTGAAGACTTTTCATTCATAGATACAGTAGATTTTAAACAATATAGAGATATCCTTTTTAATCGGTATCGCCCCATGCAAGGAAATACAGCCACTAATGCACAAGGGGTTACAGTGAGTGGAAGAATTAGGAACAGAAACATTAAAAATTAACAGGAAGAGGAAAGAGTAATCAGGAGGACATTAAATAGCGATTGTTACTGCATTTCAATATATATATATATATATATATATATATATATATATATATATATATATATATATATATATATATTATTGGTAGTAATTAGTTGGTATAATCCAGGCGAGTCCTGTTAGCACAACATAAAATTTGAAATATATTAAAACTAACTCACAAAAAAGTGCTCAATGTTTATTTTCATTAAACAGAGCAAATTTTCTTTACATGTGGAATTAACATACATTTTCACCTATGAATTTTAAAAATTCGCAGGATTTTTCAAACTGTTTATGGTATCAGTTTGTAGTGGGATACTGTTTATATATATATATATATATATATATATATATATATATGTGTGTGTGTGTGTGTGTGTGTGTGTGTGTGTGTGTGTGTTTGTGTGTGTATTATGCCTATTTTAGCTTTGATCCTTTCGAGTCCATGAATTGAATTTTTGGTAGCTGCAGAAAATTGATCAAGAAAAATTCAAAAATTTTCTTTCAAATAATTTTTATATATATCATATTTTAATTCAAGCCTGTTTGGTTAAATAATTTAGGCGTATTATGGCTATTTATTTTAGTTTTAGTTTTTTCAATCAACGAATTAATTTCCTGATGGCCGTAGAAAATTGATCAAGAAAATTCCCAAATTTTCTTTCAAATAATTTTTATTTCCCCAAGTACTTTCAATAGGCATAATACGTCTAAATTATTTAACCAAACATGCTTGAATTAAAATATGTTGCCTATATACACTGCGTGCCAAATTGTTATCGAGATAACTTTTTTATAATATTTCAAAAACCGTCCAATCAATTCACACAAAATTTTCACACAAAGTTGGCAACACAGACCTGCGCAGTCACTGAAATTTTCGACCTGAAACAGTTAGGCTTCGATATACCTCGAAAAATGAAGTGGCCAGCAAATTCTCCGGATTTGAACCCAATCGAAAACCTTTGAAGCATCATGAAGCGAAGACTGTACGCCAACGGACGACATTTCAGGAGCAACGCTGAGTTGTGGGAAGCAATTCTCGTGGCATTACAGCAGATGACATCCTACAATTAACAAATTCTATGGATCGTCGACTTCTTCAAGTAATTTCAAAACAGGGAAAGCACATTCCCTATTAATTTGTTTAAAACTGTGCCTTTGTTTGTATCTGCTATTATTTGTTTGATTATCTTATTTATTAGCTTCTGTTGATCATAAACATTCACGTGCAACATTAATAAACGTTTTGTGTGCTCAATTCTGGGATTTTTACTAAACCTTTCTAATAATTTGGCACGCTCAAATCACCGTACTGATAACAAATCTGGTGCCAGTTTGTTTACATTGCGCAGATCAGGTCGAAAATTTCAGTGATTGCGCAGGTAAGTGTTGCCAACATTGTGTGAATTGATTGGACCGTTTTTGAAATATTATAAAAAAAGTTATCTCGATAATAATTTGGCACGCAGTTTTATATATATATATATATATATATATATATATATATATATATATATATATATGTTTATGAATTATACCGGGTGTAACAGCAAAATTGTTAGATTAAGGTCTGAACCGTTGTATCTTAGAAATGATTAAAGATATCTTACTGGAATTGTCCGAGGTTTTTATAATATTATTTGACTATGATCAATAAGAATGTATAATTACTCTCAAGCTTAACAGAAGAATCGTCACGAAATCTATCATAAACGAACATGAAATGTTCATCATTAATTAATCATAGCTAAGGATCGGAAGCTCATGAAGGATTGAAATAAATTTCATATATATATATATATATATATATATATATATATATATATATATATATATATATATATATATATTCAGGATCATTTTCCAACTTATTCAAGATGATCTCCTTCTAAATTTCTGTCCTGGAGTAAGAATGTGCCTCACGTTTCACGTACTATTTCATTTTCAAATCTTTTTTCAGTACTCTTTGGACTGTCATAGCTGAAACTACTCTCTCAAGGGCTAAACGTCTTATGAATTGAGTTGGATCTTTTCTAATTGATCTTTTTGGCCCTAAGTTGAAATGATGATTCCTCTTCTTGTTGTGACCTCCTAATCCAGTTTTTTTTCTTTCTACTGTTCCATCTTTTTTAAAATCATTCACCGTTCTTTGATGGTTCTTAAATGGAATCTAAAGGTGGAAGCCAGGGTATGAATGTTGGTACCATTACTGAAGGCCAGAATGATTTCTTTCCTCCCACCATTGTTCAGTTGGGAAGACAGTGGGTCTGACACAAAACGATTTTATCCTGTTCTCTTTTTCGCTGAAATAATCAAAAGGTTTTACAGTGATTCTTACAAAAATGGGGTCAAAATTGCTAAACATTTTATCTGAAAATTTGGAAAAAGGAAACTCAATTTATTGTTTGTATTTGATATTAAACAATCTTTTAGGGTGGATAATTTTGCTGTTACACCGAGTATATCTATCTATCTATCTATCTATCTATATATATATATATATATATATATACTTACTTCGGTAGAAGTAATACCCTTTTCACCCTTTTTTTCGAGCTAAGGTGAATATAACGACGCGGAGAAATTGAGTGGCCATCATGATCATCAGACCTAACACGACCAGGTTTTTTTCTTGTGGAGTGTACTGTAAGATCTTGTTTACAGGATCAAACCGAAAACAATTCATGCATTAAAACAGGCAATTTCTGATAAAGTTTCTGAAATTAATGTAAAAGAAAGTGTCAAATGGTATCTAGAAGTTTTACTGATAGTGTTCAGCGTTGCATTGAACATGAAGGGGAGCATTTTGAACATGTTCAATTGACATGTTAATCACAACAAAATCAGGCTGTTTTGATCTGACAATACTGATAAATTTTCTTAAACTACTGTAATTTCTTTCTTTCTAATAAAAGTTAATAAACAAAATGGCGTTACTTTTGCCGCCCCCTGTATATATTATAATCGTGTTATCTAGCGTGATCAACAAAACCAGCACGCCAAAGCCCTCAGCCAACATGACTTGCGGCTTTATGCTAGCAGAGTTATCGACGGCCCACAAGAGTTCCGTCTACCCAATTTCCCTCACAGGGCTTGGGCCAACACGTGGTCTAGTTTTCAGGTACTTTCCAAAGGTGCCGCCCGCGGGGATAGACTACGATCCAGTCCAGTAACATCAGGAAGCCACCATCCTGATAAATCGACCATGGTGAGATTCGAATGCACACACACACACACACACACACACACACACACACACACACACATGCGCGCGCGCGCGCGCTCGCGCACACACACATATATATATATAGATAGATATTTTAAGACATTTTTATGTTTATAATGTATGACGTCATAGATATATTAAAAAATCAGTTGCCATGCGTGATACACGCTTAGGCGATCATCTGACTGACAGATTTTTTTTCCTGCAGTAGGTTGTCATTTCTTTCTGCGGTAGACACCAT
This sequence comes from Acanthosepion pharaonis, assembly GCA_903632075.3. Lineage (NCBI taxonomy): Eukaryota > Metazoa > Mollusca > Cephalopoda > Sepiida > Sepiidae > Acanthosepion > Acanthosepion pharaonis. Next base: position 701,519 of record CAHIKZ030000022.1, read on the forward strand.
CCAAGGCTATAGAACCCAGTCTGTCTTGCTATTTACCCATAGGTGGGGGGTAGAAGAAGAGTATTCATACCTTCTTTCTCCAAGGGTATTAGCACGTAAGTGAATGTAATGGATTCGATTGGAATTCGAACTCGGCTCGAATATATATATATATATATATATATATATATATATATATATATATATATATATATACGCAAGATCACTTCAATAGGCTAATCGAATAATAATTGTTTTGAAAATCCTAACGCGCGAAGCTCAACGGTGCTTTCAGTCCCAATCTTCAATGTAATAAAAACTCGTCTTTTCACGCTAAAATTGATCCTCTCTATTGTGGAAAAGAAATCTAAAACGACTCAAGTACGGACGGACTTGCAACTACGCTTCCAGACGGTGAAGCTTATTTAGAATCAGCCCCAAATTATGAAAATTCAATGCAGAGTAATTATAAAAGTCATACACTTACTTAATTTGTTGATTAGATTCATAAGTAGTGCCTTCATTTGGAATCCGCCGACCGCAGGTGACCTTCCGACTTTACTCGCTCTTTCTACGGGCTGCGTTTAAAATTCTAGCGTCGGGAAATAGATAAATAGTTAAATAGCTATGAAGCACGGAACTGGCCAACGCCCCTAAGTCGGATAATGACAGACATTAACATTAAAGTGTTCTGTTTTCTTCATTCCAATGTTTATTTGATGGAATAGCCTTTAAATCAGTGCTTAAATCCTCCTTTCTTTCCACTTGGAAATTTCGGTTTCATCCGTTCTTTCTACGCTTCGTTGGATTTCGAAATTTCATAGATGGTGTTACGCACACGTTCCTCAAAGCTCTCTCTCTGTCCCGACCTCTTTCAACCCCCCACCCCCACCCCGTCCTTAAAACCTCCCATTCATTCGTCAATTTTAAAGTGTTAGATCCACTAAGGAGCAAACGGCTTAGATAACGAACATACGTAGTCAGATACGCTCAAGTGATAGATTTGTATTTAGAAATAAAGGTAGATTAAACCATTTACAAAAGAGAATTTGCATAATTCAATTCCAATTATACATTTGATTGCGTTTGAGCTAAATTGACTATTTACGCGAGTTTGTAAAATTCACTGCTTACAGAAACAAGTCCAGACAATGGATTTACTTGGTTTTATTAAACTTAAAAATTTCAAAATCTAATCACGTCTTCAGTCAAGTATGATATAAATGGTTAGTTCTACTTCTAAGTTAATTTCACTTCTATATTTTTCAAAATTCTGATTTTTATAGTCTTTAAAAGAGAATATCAAAATAATTTTATGTTTTTTTAACGTTAAGCGTTAAAAACGAGGATTTTTGAACGGGAATATGGCTGCCGGTGATTTTAAACTTCAACTCCAATTCTAAATTAAAGGGAATTAAATTAGCCTGGGATTCTTCTCCTTTTTTGCCATTTCCTTTAAGGACGTGGCCGATCATGACTCAGAACAATTTTCCGTTTATTGTTGATTTTAATTCGTTGCTATCGCTCTTTTCCCTGTTCTGACATGATTTTACACATACTCATTAACATGGCTGCTTATCATTAGTTTTTTTAAGCATTTCACCCCAAGCAAGGAGGGTCACTAGTACGCAGAGGGTTACAGAGAGTGAAAGTGAGATAAAAGACTGGATATAGAGGGGATTGCGGAAAGGATAAAAGATGAATGTAGTTCAAAATAACAGAAGATGGTGATTGACGTTGCATTTAAATTTTTGAAGATTGTAGCTATTAGGGAAGCAAATAAACGAAAGGGAGTTCCACTGACAGGAAGTGCGAGAAAAGAAGCTGTTGGAGTAGAAGTGGCGACTGCAATTAGCTATTTCGACAGTAAAAGAGTGGGACCTAAATGCCACTCTAGTAGCATGCTTAAATTCATGTAGTCGGGTCACCAGGGAAAAAAGCTCGTCAAAGCAGTTGCCATGAAAATATTTGTAGAGAAGAAAAAGGGAAACCATATCAGGTCTGTGAGAAAATGACTGTTAAGATGTCAAGTCAGCGTCGATTACATTACAGATCCTTCCTTGCTCCTCTTTCCTTTATTATTTCCTGTGAGCGTTAAATTCCCCAAGCCCCCTTTCCTCGCTATACGTTCACGTCTCTTTCTGATTGTAGGTATCAGTCTACGTGGAATTTCTACGCTCCTTAAAGCTTCTCCATTGTTCACATGCTCTTATGTGAAAAATATTCTGAGCATTTGTCCCCACAACCATATCCAAAACTCACTTAAATATGATATATATATATATATATATATATATATATATATATATATATATATATATATATATATATATATGTAGTAATTCATCGCTCTTTTCTTACGCAAGTTTCTACGCGAAATAGAGACGCATTATTGGTTTAGTCGTTGCGCATCTGTCTCTGTTGTCATTTATTTACCTAAAGTAATTTTCTAAGGGTGACTCAGATGTGGCACAAGGCCGAAAATATGGGCCACCCAGTGCGGATCGAACTCATGACTCAGTCGTAACTGTTCTAGGAAGACAACCTTGTCAACCATTGCATCACATCGAGATGCCCAATTTATTTCCTTCAGTTCTGTTTTATTTTAAAAAATACGCACGCTTTTTACGTTTTCATGTGGGAAATTGAAACTTATTTGCGAAGTAATTTGCAAAGTAAATCATCCTTGTCATCAGAGCAGCATTAGATACTCTGCTGCAATCTCTGGTGACATTAATCCGGGTATTTCACCGTCTGAATTCTTGAGACATGTTAGGGTGGTTCATTGGAAAGTGCTAAAAATGAAGCTTCTATAGAATTATGTCAAAATGATAAACATGGCATATTCAAATTAATCAGTCAGTATAGCTAAAAGCTTTTATATTAACAGCAAAATGAATGTTATTGATTAAAAAAAAACAGACGACAAATTTGTAGTTCATAAAAATCCTTACCTAAGTGTCCTTTTGAATATGCTCTAAAATGGGAATGCAAAAATGACCTTTCCAGGTCACGTGTTCAACACATGGTGCAGAAGTTACGTAGAAGAACATGTGGGTGGTGCCAGTAAAACAGTTCAAAGAATTGAAAAATGGAGATGCCAGACGTGACATTTATGGGAGATGGAACCGTACGTTTTTTCAAATCAAAACTCAATATTCTAAAATATTATGCATTTTTAAGGTAGACAGAAGAAAATAGCGACGTTAAGTTTTTTATAAAAAAAAAAAAAAAATCAAGGAAATTAGTTGGAATATTTTTTTTGTGATGTCAACGAACACTCGTTGTCATTTTCGTAACGCTCGTTGTAGTAGAGACTTTGTAATTGCAGATAAAACTATAGTAACGCCGTTGAACAATACTGGTGTCAGATGCCTTCGAATAACACTCGCACTATAGTACTTGCTCGATAATACTCGCTTGAAGAGTAGCCACCGAATAGTAATCCGTGTAGAGAAATAATATAGAGAATAGACTAGAAAATAGCAATCTGAAGGGATACACTAGAAATGGCGATCATTAGGCGTCACGCGTTTCTCCCATGGTCACGTGATCCACTTAATTAAAAAATGGGGTCGCCTGTGTTTGCTCATTGGCGATCTATGTTCAAACTGAAGTGTCAGCAGCGACACTTTATTCCTATATAACAATTTCAATCCGCAATACTCATCTTTAAAAGAAGAAATACATCCGTAGTGTAAATTTATATGCTTAAACTACACCAGCCAAGCAAGAAATGCACTTGTAATGCATATTCGTATACTTAAAATCTACCAGAAAAGCCAGAAAATACATCAGTCGTGCAAATTTATATGCTTAGACTACTCCAGTCAAGCAAGAAATATACGCGTAGTACAAAGTTATAATGCCTAAACTGCAGCAGTCAAGCAAGAAATACATCCGCATTTTAGATTTATATACTTAAAATACACAGGCAAGAAATAGATCCAGACTAGATTTTTATTCTACACTCAGTGCAAATTTATATGCTCAAACCTTTTCTTCTATGTGTGCTGTGTCTTCAGGACGTAGGTGATCGTGGCTCTCCACAATTTCCTGTCCTTTCTAGTTCTTAATAAAAGTTGTATTTTTGCTATCTTTCCTAAATCTTGTTCCGCCATCCGTTTACTCAAGCTTATGAAGGTTATGAGTTGTTTTCCTCTCCTGCTTCTAGCCTTCAATCTGCCTTCAAACTAAGCTAGATAAAAATTAAGCTTTTTTTTAAAAAAAAAAAAAAAAGAACAAACATTAAGTGTTTCTTTCCTCATCTAAATGCTCTCAACGCGTACATCCAAATTGTAAAGTGATTAAATTAAAAAAAAAGGGGAAAAAAAAGATTTCAAAATTCGTGAAGTCTGTTGAAAAATAACAACAATAAAAAAACTGAAAACAAAAATTGATATTGTAAATTCGGGATTAAATAAAAGAAAAATGTTCGATTTATTTTTAAGTGAAACTATCATTTTTGTAAATAGAGGTAATTTAGGAAATGAATTTCCGCCCAAATTAGAAAGAGAAGTACATTAGGTAATGATGGTCTACCCACCTTCTGTTAATAGATGCAGCCGATGTATGACGTAATAATGGTAGTGCAACTGTGGACGTGTAGCGGTGGCAGTAATGTGATGTGGACAGGATTTAAATCCTACTGAGCGTGTATATAACATGCTATAGACTGCATTAAAGTAACTGCATGTACATTCCTGGAGAGGTTTATTCTGGAATTGATTCCGGCACTTCGTTAACTCCATACCACGTTGTAATAATCTCAATGAAGATTAGATTAAGTTCCGTTAAAACTGATTTTCTAAAAAATATTCTAAATGGGGTACAGCATTTAATAATAGCGGTTAATAAGAACCTATTAAAATAAGAAGAAAGAAATTACCAAAAAAAAAAAAAAAAAAAAAAGAAAAGAAAAAAGAGTAACAAAAAAGTTTACATTACCGTAATGTGGTAATTTCGAAATGCAAAAAGTAGTTAAAAAGAAAAACCTAACTAATTTATCGATCCTTTCCCACCAGATCTTAATCGAGGACGATGAATCCTTACAACTAAAGTGAGTTACACTAAAGACCGGGTGTTATATAATAAATATATAAGAATCAAAAGCTATATATATATATATTTATGCCTATCACTCATTCTGTTTACAGAGGGTCGGCTGGTAGGTCTTAGTATAAATTGACTATAAAACTTTAAGGTAAAATCAAACTGAACTTTTTTCTGTAAAGAAAGCATGTTTAGGCTTCTTTTCTTTGGTTAAATTTAATTTAGCGCAAGTTTAATTTTTCAGTCTTAATTCAGGCTTAGAGTCAGTTTAAGGTAAAGCTGTGGTTAAGATATAGATATAATTAACTCAGTAAACGTGTTATAATAATATTTTTTGACTTGGATTCCTTGTTTCTTTATTTTGGCTCTCGTGATTAAAATGTTAGGGGTGGGTATGGGACATAACGAGTTCCCAAAGTGAGAGGGAACGCGAGTTCGAGTCCCGCCGAAGGATTATCCTTTATTTACGCACGTTATAATTGGTGGCCGTAAAAGAACAAGTAGATGGTTGTGAAGAAATGTAAATAAAATGAAGATGAAAGAAAAATCAGACAAAAATTAGTACGAGTTAGGAATGCTTTCTTTTATAAAATTAAAGATAATATTACTTTCAGTAGTTTAAATAAAACAATTAAATTAAAATGAATGAAATACTAGTCAGAATTAATTATGGATGATCATGTTTTACCCCATGAAATTCAAGATAATATTACCATTAGTAAGGCTAAGAAGATAAAGCAAGTAAAATTAAAATGAAGGAAACGCTACTAAAAAATTAATAATCGCTGACAATGTTTTATCTAATAAAAATTCAAGATGACATTACCAAGCATAGCTTAATCTGGGACCAGACTGATGGGAATCGACGCTTGGAAAAACTGTATTGTATTAATTTTCTTATAGTTATAGTTTAGAAATCATCAAGATAAACATTAAAAACATTGTATTTGATCTCGGCTCGAACATCAGAAGTGTAAATCTACACTAACATTTCCACAGGCAAATTTATTATCATTATGGAAAAATTAAAGTTAGATGGACCCAGACCTCAGCTCAAGTCCAAATCATCCTATCTTTTTAGAGAGCTTTATATTGCTACTGATCGATTTCTCTTGAGTGATGGTTAACGAGCTAGTTTTGAGATTATAGCCACTGAGCTTGGTCGTTATTGAGCAACCCACGAGTAAATATCTGTTTTACTTTTTCTTCTAAGTGCTGGGTCCCTTCAGGGCATAGACGATCATTGCTATCCACAATTTCCTATCACTAGGTAAGTTATGTTGTTTTCTTCTGTTTCCTTTGCCTTCAGTGGGTCCTGTGAGTATCAAATTTTCGAAGCCCTCTTTCCTCATTATGTATTCTAGAAATTTTAACTCTCCTTTAAATGTCCTTTTTGTTTACATTTTCTCTAAGACTTTGCTCACATATTCGGTCGATAGTATTCTCAGCATCATTGTGTAGAATCATATTTCTGTTGCTTCAAGTCTCTTCTTCTGTGTGGAGATTGTCCAGCATTCACTGCCATAGAGGAGGCCTGATATTACATAATAACTCAATACTCTTTTCTTTGTTTCTAAGGAATTTTTTCTAATGTGTCCCAGTTTAAGGGAAGCTTTAGTAACAATTTTAATGTCCGGCTGATTAATTCAATGACATATGAATCTTTGCAGGGTTATTTAATGTTGAATATGTTTCATAGGACAAAACCACAATAAATATATATGCAAATTGTAGCGTTCCACCCCCTCATTTCCTTTGTATTTTTTTGGTGAGATGTAAGTTTCACTCGAACAGCTCCTTTCCCCGAAGCACTGCTTTGTGAAACTGACTCCTAAGAGGATGCTTCCTCGATCATTATAATTTTAATCGGTTCAAGCTTGTCAAGTAAGTGCATCTCTATATCTCTCTAGCCCTCAATGTGACCCGTGAGGATTAAGTTTTCCAAGCCCTCTTCCCTTATTATGTGTTTCAAGGAATTTCAGCTGTTTTTCCTGCTTTTCTATAAGATGCAAAATGAGGTCAGCAAAATGCGAGATCAGCAAAATGCGAGATCAGCAAAATGCGAGGTCAGCAAAATGCGAGGTCGGCAAAATGAGAGGTCAGCAAAATGAGAAGTCGGCTAAAAGAAATCATAATGAAACGCTGATTATTTGCTAAATACTTTAGATTATATGATTAAATCATTTTCGACGTTCTGTCGGCATTATTCTTTGGCTATTTGGTGTTATTCAAATAAAAGGTGCGAAAAAAGAGAGAAACGGAACTGTCTGCTCTTTCAGTCAGTTCAGATTATGAAACACCGTATAGTCTCTGAGTCCAGCCGGAGGATCAAAATCGCACTGAACGTGGCCGGGGGCGGGAAATGGGGCATATGATGAGTGAGACAAAGCCTGAGGTAAGGGTCAGAGTGTTTGGCTAGCTGGTTGTAGAGAGGGAAGCGAGGATACAGGGACAGTCATTCTCTCCCCACAGAGTACTGCATGTAAGACCAAAGAGACAGCGGGTCACTCGCACACACCTGCTGAAACATGTCCCTAAACTAATTTCCTGGGTGGTAATTAGCGATAATTAGTTCATTAACACGACTAGTAATTAGTACATTTCGAAGTCAGTCACTATCGAGAAGTGACATGCGCCTGTCCTACGTGCATGTCGCCCAGGAGCCATTTATTTTCATTCCGGTGGCGTCTCGTTCATAATGTAAGATACGATTACTGGGGAGTGTGGGGTAAACTAATTGCCGAGGGAAGAGGTTGACCGAGAGGAGCCAAAGGAGCTGGTTGGAGATAATCTACCAACAGGAAAGTTATTTAGAGTGGTGGGATATATATATATATATATATATATATATATATATATATATATATATATATATATATATATATATATATATATATCTTGGGTTTTCGATTATATTTTATAATAGATTTTGTCATCATTAAAAAATAAATCTTAGACTGTTCGCTTTCTGGTTTGAATTTCATCACGGTTTTTTTGTCAGGAAGTCGACTTCTTAACAGTATCCCGAAAGTTTCTGAAAAAAACAGTTTGGCTCAAGCTTTGTGAGTGAAATCGGGTAGACGGGACCGTCCGGAAGACCTTGATACTTATCTTAGCACGAAGTCACAGGTCATCGTGACCGAGGTTTTGATAAAAAAAAAATGATCACGCCAGATTATGCGCTCTCTCCCATAAACTGTAACTAAGATCCGCTCAACTTAGTTACAGTTTTCATAACAGATGATTGAGAAGGCATCTGTAATGAGGATTGGCTTCCCGCCCTAGCAGACAGTTATACTCGGAAACGGGTCATAGCAGTTCATTATTGTATTTAAGTTAAATCTTATTTTTTATGCCCTGTTTCTCTAGAATGTACAAATTCATTTTTTTCATCTGTGAATTGCCGTGACTTCTTTGAAAAGATAGTGGTTTCCCATTGCTTTGTCCACGTTTCGGAATTTAGAGTTTTCTTCTCTTAAACTGGCTGCCAACCAAGGCTAGAGAGGCAAATTGGGTGTAATTTAAATCATATTTAACAGGGGTGGTGGGGGGGAAACAGATGCATATATTTCCCAAGCATATTAATGCGAAAGTGAACGCAACAGAGTAACCCGGAATTTGAACTCGGCAAGTCGATTCCAATTTTTGTGCCAGTGTCCGATACACATCCTAAATTTAAGTTGATCAATTCCTTTTACATTTTTAGGATTCATTCAAAGAAATACAGTAATAACTTGTCAGTCCGTTTCTCGGTGTCGTAAATCTGTAAATGATATATAAGTAAATGATATATAAGTAAATGATATATAAGTAAATGGTATATAATTTTACATCAAGGATCAAATGCAATAAAAAAGTTCATTTTTTTTAATGAAACCTTATATTTTCAATTATTATAACAATATTGGGTTGGTGCATAATTATCAGGCGTTTTTGTAGGCGTTATTTTTATTTAATAAAAATTTCTGTTTTGTTTACCATTTTTTAATAAAAATATTATTTTATTTTAAGGTTATAAAAATAGATGTCGACAATCATACGCTTCGGAATAATCATTTAAAAATGTTATTGTTGAATTATTATATTTCTTTTTGCATCATAAATATTGTTTAAAAAACGCCTGATAATTATGCACCAACCTAATATATAGTCTTTGAATCGGGTCAATGCAAAATAAAAATATTAAAATTTATTTTAAAAAAAGCGTTAAAAAAATCCATCACTGGGAGCTGGGCTTAAAATACATCGTCTTCATGCCGTGTAAAGGAGTAAGACCCCCCCACCACCACCACCAAAAAGGGGTGGGGGCAAATTTCGGGCGGATACTTGCAAACACGAAAAGGATCCGGACCACCTTTTTATTTGTTTTTACAATAATGTTCACCCCGTACAAGGCCTGGGGAGCCACTCGAGGTAGAGGGTTACAGAGTAAGAGACACAGTTTATGAGGATATGTGGGGAAGATAATGGTTGACCGTACAGATTGAAGATTATTGTGATCGGAGAGACATCATCTTGGGCGTCAGTGCCACAAAGCAGAGGTTTGTTGAAAGGAGCTCCTCGAGTGGAACTTACACCTTGCCAATGGAATACAAACGAAATGAGGGCGATTCGCAATAATGTGTGTATCTGTTTATTGTGTTTTTATCCTATGAAACTTATATTTAACATTAAATAATCCTGCAAAGATTAACATGCCATTGAATTAACCAATCGAACTTTAAAATTGTTACTAAAGCTTCCCTTAAACTGGGACACATTAGAGGAATTTCCTCAGAAACAAAGAAAAGAGTATTGAGTTATTATGTAATATCAGTCGTTCTATATGGCAGTTAATGCTGGACAATTTCCACACCGATGAATAAGAGACGAATTAATAGAAATGTAGTCCTATAGAAGGATGTTAAGAATGATATGGCCTGAACATTTGGGCAATGTCAAAGTCTTAGAGAAAATGGTAACGAAAAGGACACTTTAAGGACATTTGAAATTTCTAGAACACATAGTGAGGAAAGAGGGCTTGGGAAATGTGATACTCACTGGACAGATTGAAGTCAAAAAGAACATAGGAAACAACGCATAACTTACCTATCAATAGGAAATTGTGGAGAACAATGATCACCTATGTCCTGAAGGGACACAGCACATAGAAGAAAAAGTAATTAAAGTGGTAGTGCAACTGTAGACGTGTAGCGGTGGCAGTAATGTGATGTGGACAGGATTTAAATCCTACTGAGCGTGTATATAACATGCTATAGACTGCATTAAAGTAACTGCATGTACATTATGCCTTATCATTGCGACAAAATCGTGGGTTGCTCAATAACGACCAAGCTCAGTGGCTATAATCTCAAAACTAGTTTGTTAACCATCACTCAAGAGAAATCGATCAGTAACAATATAAAGCACTATAAAAAATAGGATGACTTGGGCTTATCTGAGCTGAGATCGGGGTCCAGTTGACTTTATTATTTTCATAATGATAATAAATTTACCTGTGGAAATACTACTGTGTAGATTTACACTTCTGATGTTCGGGCCAAGATCAAATACAGTTTTTTTTTAAGTTTTAATAACGCATAACTTACCTAACGAGCTTGAATAAATGGATATATTTTTTACTAATGTCCAAAACAATACATGATCTAAGAGCCACTCAATGTAGAGTGTTACTGAAGAAGGTTGTTGTATGAGCAGCAAGAGTAAGAGATAAGAGACGCAATTTATGAGGTGACTAGCAGCATGGCCCGGCGTTGCTCGTGTTTGATTCAAAAATCGTACGACTCATACAGCAATCGCTATCACTTGACTTAAAATATGTTTTCCCTTCCTTGCCTTTAAAGGAGTGTCTTTTGCCATGCTGATGTTGTTACATGCCTTACTTCTTGCCTATCTCACACTGCGAATTTTTTCTAAGCTCTATGCTAAACATTAAATCTGTTACGAAAAAGAACTAAACAAAATGAACACAAAACGATCAGCTTTAAAAAAAAGGACTCGTAACTAGAAAAACCGAATGAAAAAACTTTTAACAAAAATACTTTTTCACACCCAACCCAGTTCTGCGGAATCAGAATCAACGTTGAGTTTAAGCAAGCGAATGAGCCAATTGGAGTAAAGTGCCATGCAGATTTAAATTTTTCCCACTTGTGACGAATGCAGCTATCGATTTTTTTTGCATGCTAGCATGCGAGTTAACATTCGTGTCAGCTGTTGCTCTCACGCTGGCCAGTAGAATCTTTCTGCTTATTCGTGGCAGCCAGCTATAGGCTCTCACTCTGGCCAGTAGAAAATGGCCGCAAACTACATGAAAACTGCCGTAGAAGGATGAAAAAAATCGATTATTTCCACTATGGGAGTTGTGAAAATGCAGTTGGTCTTGGCCTTTCCGCTAACTTGGAGCATGTGCATGTAAGTTTTGGTGCAAATCCGTCGAAAATTGCGGCCGTACATTCGTTACACACACACACACACACACACACACACACACACACACACACACACACACACACACACACACACACATCCTGCTTTTTATAGATAGAGATATGGAAAAGACAACGGTTAACCCTAGACTTGAAGAGGTTAAGATTGTAGTGGTCAAAAAAGCATCCTCTTGGGAGTTTGTACCACAAAGTAAAAGATGGTGGAAAGTAGCTGTCCGAGTGGAACTTGCTTCTTATCAATAAAATGTGGAGGGAATGATGGTTGTTATACAATGTGCGCGACATGACGTGCCTTAGCCTTGAGGGTTAGAACTGGTGTAACTGAAGAATGTAGCTCGCCAGAACATTTTCAGTAGAAATAGCGATAGTGTGAGGCCTGCAACGTTTCCTTTATGCGAAAGTAGCTGTAGGATGGTACTAATCCATCACCCACAAGGTCGCATGACGCTTCTGAACACTATCAAGACTGTAAACTGAAGACTAGGCAGCTGCAGCCCAAATATGGCTGCAATACACAATTTTCGGGTTGACCTGCTTCTTTTAAAGGTATAGCATAGCTAAAGGAATCAGGTTCTTACTGGAGTGGTAAAAAGAAACCGACCATTTCCCCAGAATCTTTAAAGGTGGATCGTATATGCGAGTGTCCCTGAGAGAACACCCATTTAGCGCGATAGTCGAAAAATTCAGGGGAAGGTCCGTGATGATGGAACGTTATTAGTTTGGTTTTTGAGACATTGATTCTGATCAGTCAATCCCCCCACCCCTGTTGAACTGTTAGAACTAGGTCAGGGGAGAGATCAGCTACCAGGCTCTGGTTATCTAGAGTTTTGGAAGTGCAACCAAATACCGTTGTATGATCTGCGTAGATATTATCTAATGATCAGAGCATATTCTTCGGCATATAGTTAATTCAAAGCATAAACAGGGTAGGGCAGAAAAGAAAACCCAGAGAAATGTTGGTACTGATCTTTGGGCTTCAAATGATTGGCCATTAACAACGGCCTTCATAGACCTACCTGTTTGGAAAGGCTTAATAATTCAGAAAAATCTTCCAGTGACTCTATAACTGGTGAGCTTGCCTAACGACCTCCTATGCCACACTTTTTCAAAGGCTTTCAGTATATCGCAAGGTGATTCCAATCCTGATGTACCTATTGTGAAATTCCTTACGGATTCTGTGCGTAATCTCAGGTCATCGGTAGTGGATCATGCAGAGCAGAATCCATATTGTTTGTCGCTCATTTGAGATAATCGAAAACCTCGTTTGCTGATGAAACTAATGAGGCTGATGGACCATTATGAGCTCTGATCCACATTCTTGAAAACAAGACATACACTTTACACTTTCCAAAGACTGTGGGAGAATTTCTCCTTCAGGCAGCGGTTAAATAATCTAAGATAACCTAAGACTGATGTTCTTAAAGACAACTATCGGGTTTCATCTTGACCGGTAGGTACTTATGGTCAAGTATTGTATTTTTCGGGTTTCATCTTGACCGGTAGGTACTTAGGGTCAAGTATTGTATTTTTCGGCTCTCCGTCGTTTCCTTCAGAACGTGGGCGATCATGACTCTCCACAACTTCTCTCTTGTTGGGTTATGTAACGTTTGACCCTGTATCATACATCTTTGTCTACGCCCTGCTAAACATTCACCCAAACCCATGAGGCCGGTTGCTTCTCTTTAGTTCTGCATTCAGTTCATCCTGTGCGTGTTAACTTTAAAGGTATATCATATTTTGTTATATACTAATAAACTGTCGCTGACCGACACTTGAGTTTGAACATAGATCGCCAGTGAGCAAACACGGGCGATCCCATTTCTAATATCTAATAGGTAGATCACGTGACCATTGAGGAAACGTATAAATAGAAAGTAGCGTGACGTCTAACTGATCAGGATTTCTATTCTATTCTTTATTACTATACGGACCGCTATTCTCTACTCTATTCACTATACTATTTCTCTATTCGGATCACCATACGGATTACTATTCAAGCGAGTATTATCGAGCAAGTACTATTAGTGCGAGTGTTCTTCGAAAGCGTCTGACACCAGTATTGTTCAACGGCGTACTATAGTTGTTTTGTCGATTACAAAGTCTCTACTACAACGAGCATTACAAAAGTGACAACGAGTATTCGTTGGCATCACAAAATATATACAGACTCTAAATCTTGGTTCTTTGTTGTTACAGTTCAAGTTTGTAATGCTGATTACTCAATTTTATAATATTGCGGCATTGGGGGCAATAAAATGTTTGGATACTTTGATCTTTTCATTAAGAATAAAATTAAGTCTTCTGAGGCCCGCAAAGATGGCATTGAATTTCAGTTCGTAAAATGACATCGAAAACTTTTTTTTTACGCCGACATAACCCCTTTTGTTCCATGTCATCAGGCAATTCAGATTTAGAGAATAAATTAATGAGGACCTGATTTCATGGCTCATTACTTGCATTATAATCAAATGAAGATTTGTAAAACTTAGCCAATTAATGACGCTTATTACCTACGGTGATACTGCGAGTGTACTTAAATTAGGATCATAAGTGCCTACCGTTGGGGAAAAGTTTGTCTCTCAGGCGTGAGTTCGATCCTTACTGGGTGATTTTTTATTAAAAGAACATTGGCCTTTGAAGGAGTTAAATCTTCAATGCAGACATCATTAACACGTTTTACTGTTACTCAATTTATATATGTGTCGTGTGATATGTTGTGTATTATCTATGACGCACATATGCTTCCATTTTAGGATTTACTTTAAAGAAAGATTAATATCTACGGCAAATTAGCAATAGTAGTAGTAGTAATATGACCACCTTGAATGGAGATTTGTGTAGTCGTAAAAACGAGCGGGACTCACATAATGAAAAAAAAAGGTCGAGGATGCAAAATAACGGTATTGTTTAAATTTTATTTGCTAAAATAAAGCATAAGAAAATTTACATTGCAATTTCCAATGTTAAAACTAACAAAAACATTGATGACATTGTTTAAGGCTTAATATGGCTAAGGTAATAGCGAATTTCTTATTTTATATGCTGTGTGCCTGCAGGACATGGGCAGTTATAGCTCTCCAAAACTGGCTATACATTGTAGATCGAAGCAATATTTGTTGTGTCAATGTTGTAACATAGGGAAGGCTACTAAATAGAATAATCACACCAAGGTTGGTAATGCATGATAATACTTAGGGCAAGAACAACACATATAAGATTAGCCAGCGGCGCGAAGAAGTAGTCAACTGCTAGAGGTGAGTCAAGTGAATTCCACAATGAATCTCCAACTGTGGGATATCTAATTTAATGTCGGGTATCATGGCCGTAGGCTCGGCTAAAAATTTCCCGTAGATCCTGTATAAAATGGGGTTGGGTAGCTGTTTCCCGAGACGAGACAGCCCTTCATTTGCTGTGATCAAAGTGTAGTATCTGTCCTCGGGCAGATAAACTACATTTCACAGCAGACCAACATACAGTATTTACTACTGTATTTATGTGAATGGGGACATACCCATTATCATCCGTAGGTATGCTACAACAGTTAGTATCATTCCAACTCCCTGTTCTGGTATCCATTTACAGAAGCTCATTAGTTAACATTTCTCTCTGCCCATATTGACTTCACTATGCCTGGCAGTGTCAAATTCTCCAAGCCTCCTTTCCTCATTATGTGTCGAAGAAATTTCAAATGTCTTTTTTTATTCTAAATACACGTGTTCTTTCCGTTCCCACTTTCCTTAAAGCTTCCTCATTCAACACATGTTTCATCCACGATATTCCCAACATCTTTCTGTAGAACACCTCTTTCTCACTTCTAGTCTCCTCTTCATCTGTGAGGAAATTGCTCAGCATCCACTGGCATATAGTAATTTACTAAGCACAGCTTAGATATGGCATAAAGCCAAATGTATGGAGCACCAAGTGAAGATAGTAATTAATTTAGCGGGACAAATTTGCTAACCATTACACCAACCCGATGTACCCACATCTACTGCCATATAAGAAGAAGATATCACATTTAATTATAATAGCCACATTTCCATCTTACGAACATTTCTCTTAATAATAATTTTAAAATAATTCAGCTCTTTATCGTGGTAGCCATTTAACTTGGATACTTACCTGGCTTATGTCGGAGGGTACCCCCAGACGAGGCTTTGGCGAAGGGCAGTCTCGCCTCGGGAAGCTGACTCCGTTTTTACGTGGTCTATAGAGAATTTTTGCCCGAGCCTACGGGATCGGATACCCCACTTTTGTGCCACATCTTGCTGCGTGGGGCAGCGGGTAAATAATCATTTGCTGGGATCAAAGTGTAGTATCTGTCCACGCGCAGATAAACTACATTTCAACTATCAGTTGTGTTTCTGTCTGCAGATAGAGCTCAACTGGAAATATTATTGAGAGGTTTCCGTTCTTGAGAAACAGCTACCCGCGGCAGTATCTCCCTCATTGGAATAAAGAGTGGTGGGGCTCCAGGGCTGGGCTATATTTGGACCTGGTCCGGTTGTACACGTTCGGGTTCCTCACATTAAAATTGTCTTGTGTCATATCCTACCAGCGTGGGGCGGCAAGAAAATATAATTATGTCTCGGTCTTTTAGCTAGGATCAAAGTGTAGTGTTTGTTCTTATCAGCTTAATCTGATTCATTCTCTCCACTTGTATCTTCCATACTTTTTTTAAAATTTATTTTATCACGGAAAACACATAGTGTCTTTTCCCCTTTTTTTCTACGCGATCAAAACGGAATACTCCATTATTTATGAGGTATTGGCAGGACGTAAAGGTCGTGCAAACTAACGAAGGGAGGGACAACATAATTATTATATGACAAAGCGTAGTTTCAATTTTTTTTTTAAATAGTTTTACATGGCCTTTTTTTTAAAAAAAAAAAAAAAATTAACTCTAATAAAAAACAGATGTCATTATATAAGTGCTTATTCACATAACTTCTCAGGTGATCTTAACCATATCTAACATTTCTATCGTGGCTCAAGAAAAATTGTGTCAAAAGTTTTTCGCACTAAAGCGTCGCTCTCTTTCTCTCCGCTTAACAATCAACATCAGCTGGCGATTTATTTCCTTTTTAGTTTTATTTTCCTGGCTTATTGGAAAGGATTTTCGAAAGAATAATTTGTCCTCGGAGCGGATATGCACACTTCTAAATGAGTCATTCTGACTATTTCATATAAATCTCATTTTTGTTTTGTTTTTCAGTTAATTCTAGTTTATTATTATTATTATTATTATTTTTTATCCTACATCCCCCCACCAACTAATTCAGCGGTTTGAGTTCCCTTTTAGATCATGAACCGAAAAGGTGCAAGGTTGCTTTTGGTTTTCGAATTTCTAAAACCACGGTCAGCGCACCCTCTGTTCTACGTACCCACCTACTGAGGCTGAATAGCGCTGTCAGGGTCATTCTGCAATCAGTGTATTTTTCTTCTCTGCGGTTCTTCACAACTGGTTGGTCAAGGAATGAGCGCCAAGCCATTTATTCAACTAGCCTTAAGCATTTATTTAGGGTGAGGCACTAATTTTCAGTCGGAAGTATAACAATATACAATAAGCCTTCACCCGATTATTACGCATGCGTCATGTTTCTTTTTTTTAAGTACTGAAATGTGTGGCTGTCTGTAATGTATGCGGTAATTCTTTGTCTATGTGAAGTCATTCGTAGAGCCTTCGACCGATCTAATACCATTAACTGACTGCTCGTTGTTCTGTGTCCACCCCTGATCCCTAAGCTTAACCCTGGTTCTTCAGTGAAACGAGAATGGTAGGGGTGAATATGAAACGAATCAACTTTTATTAGCTAAATATAATTGAATTGAAATATTAGACAAATCCATGCAAAATTAATCGTTAGTTAATTCTGCTGAATATATTACACCACCGCGCATGCGCGTAGACACACATTTTCGGATTTTGCTGAGATAAGAATAGATGCATATTTAAACATTACAGTTTGTAATCGTTGTCTATACATATTAGTATGTAAACGTTTCTAAAACAGTAAATAAATCCTTGAGTCATTTTCGTACATGCCAGATTACATATAAAACATTTGAAGACGAGAACGTTGACAGACATTTGAAGACGAAAACAGTGACACAGCACAATCTTACCTTTCATTCTTTCTGTGGCTTATTGCGAATTAAATTAAGTTTGGTAAATATCTAGAAGAGAGCTTACATGGTCATGGTTTATTAACGAGGTAGCAGCGCGTTTATGATCGGAGTCAGAAATCATTTCAAAAAACAGGAACTAAAAAGACACTTCTGGATACACTCAAAAAGAGAGAGATGAAAAGTTTGGGACACATTGTAAGGAAAGAGGGCTAGGTGAATTTAAAACTCACAGCAAAGTAAAAGCAAGAGAAGCAAGGGAAATAGCGTGCAACCTAAAGAGCTTGCGGGAAGTGGTGTCAAATCCGAGAGAAAAAAAAGGGTAATGAAAAAGGATATGTTACTTCGAACATCAAAGACGGGAAGTTGTGGAGAGCCATACAGTGAATGTGTTAAAATTAAATATTTACCAAAATAAAGTACTTTCGCATAGCAATCGTTTTTATTGTAATAGTAACGGTAAGGAAAGAGGGTTTGGAAAATTTGATACTCACAGGACAGATTAAAGGGCAATACCTTATAAATAATGAACTATTCTGTTTTGATCGCGTGGATAGGTGGAACGGATATATCAGAGATGGTTTCAGTGAGAAAATAAAAGAAAGTCGTGAAAATAAAAGAGACGATAACTCTCTCGTGTGTTTAATGTCTGCTTACCAATTGAACATTTCTTATTTACCAATTTTTTTTTTTTGCCTGACGGAAAGATTAATAATCTTGCAGCGAATGAAAGTTCAACTTTTGAATAAGAGAAGCGAACTATTTATTCCTATGACGCATCTCCGGCATAAGAATGATGTATTACTGCTTTGCTATCCAATTCACTACGACAGGGAAATCAAGGAAATCCGACACACATAGGAATTCAATCAGAAACATTATGTCAATAATCAAACACAAATATAGTAAAATGTTAATTTGTATCGTCTTTAAATGAATTATAAAGATAACTTTATATTTGTACATAGATTTATTAAACTATATACATGATATTTTCTTCCACTAATTTTCGCCAAATTTGAGGCAGCTTCATGATTCCATCCTCCAAGAACATGGTGTATTTCTGGGTGATGAACTGATCTACAAGCTTCTAGAGTGGTGGTTCCTAAATGGTGTGGCTCGTAAGTGCGGCAAGAAAGGATGGCAGGTGAAGCGGCATACTTGAAAGGCAATCAAAAATTTAGAAACGATTGAAAGGCCAAAAATAAAAATGATTTATAAATTTTAAGTGTTATTATGGATTACTTGTAATTGCATGCATGAGTTACAGTATATATAGTTATAAGTAATTATTGACCAATTCTATCATTGTGATATTTTTGCATTATATCAAGTATTAAGAATAGAGTAACTAGAGTCCGCAAATTGGAGGAGAGAGTTATCAATGATTTCGAATCCGTGGTTATCTCCCTTTAACCAACTCTGTTTTTGTTTAATTTTTTAAATGTACTTTTTATTACATAAGATTTGGTGAGGCGCGAGCAAATTTTCATTACGAAAATGCGACCTAGAGAAAAAAAAAGTTTGGGAACCCCAGTTCTAAGGAATTGAAGTTCTTCCCATTAAGAGAACTTTGTAGAGATCATAATAAGCGGTGATCCGAAAGTGAAAGGTCAGATGAGTATGACAGGTGTAGTAAGACACCCAGACATTTTTCTGCTGGGACTGCAAAGAGACATGAAGAGAACCACTTATGAACTGTATTTTCAACTATGGCACCGTCTCCATAAATGGCACATATCTTTTCTACTATATGTATAGTGTTTTTTTAAGAAATAAAATCATCAAATGACAACACGCATCTTATTTTTCTCTGTTTTTCCTTTTTAACGTAACATTTAAAACTCACATGAATCATAGAAAAACGCGCTGAAATGTCACCTTTCAGTATATATATATATATATATATATATATATATATATATATCATTGGTGCATGTTTCATTAAATAATATAGACAAGTTTTGTCTATTTATTTTAATTAAGTTCCTTTCATATTCTCTGATAAGCTTAATAACATTATCATTGAAAGACAAAAGGAAATTACAATATTGATATATGTTTTAATCCTATCTAAGCTTTCGGCTTACGTAAGCCATTATCAAAGATGGCAATTACATTTCAATATATCAAACAATACACGGGCGAAACAATAATGATAGTCTGTTTTTGTTGCATGAAAAATTTCAAAGCAACGACAAAATCGTGTATACGAGACGCGGAAGCGAAAATCACATCGCAGTTCGTGACTTCACACATGACCACGCGAGAGTGAAAACAAGAAGTATTAAGTATAGGAATCCGTTGGTATAAACCAATGGCTTCTGTTATCAATTATAGGCACACACACACACACACACACACACACACACATATATATATATATATATATATATGTGTGTGTGTGTGTGTGTGTGTGTTAGGAAAAGTCGATTTTTGGAGCTGTAGTAAAGCGCTCAATTTGAAAGTTGGGGTTTGACGTGGTAAATAAGGACACAAGATATTTTTTTTTCAAATCATTATCGTTTTTTGACGAAACGAGTTTAAAGATTAAGTTTCGGTTCAAAATTGTAGCATTGGAATTTCAATTTGGTGATATAGCACAGCTTTATAAAATTTATAATTTACTGAAGCTTTATAAACAGCATATGGACAAGATGCAAGATACATGCAGATTATTGCTAAATCATTGTGCTATCAAATAAAACCTTCATTTACTTCAAAAGGAGATTGTACTGAAAAATTTAGCTATTTTAAGATGTAATGTGTTACAGTGCAGTAGTTTTAGTGCGATTTTCAATAAACAATGCAAATTTTAAACATTTTGTCTTATAATTTATGCCCTGCAGTTTTGTTTTTGTTAATTATGATCTAATATATTCTATTCATTGTGTAACCTTTTTTGCAATCTTTTACAATTTTTTTTACACAGTTTTTACTTATCAAATACAGTAAAAAAAAAAAATGCATAATTTGCTTGTGGTGATTTTTAATTAGAATTTTGGTTTTAATATATTTTCCATTCAATGCATCTAATACAAAAGATATCAGGTTTATTTGGATTTATTTTTGAAACAGTAAAACTTACGGAGATTAGGTATTTCTGTACATGTATTTCAGACGATATTTAAAACTAAATGCTTAAAGATATGAATCTAATTTTGGGTGTTAGTACTTATCGCATTAAACCCCAATATTCACATCGAGTGCCATGTTGATTTTCTAAAAAATGTGAAAAAAAATCAACATGCCCTAATATATATATGTCATAAATTTCAGTCACATGTGAAAGGAAATCACGAATTCAAACATTATCTACTGAAAAAAACGCTACAAAGTTTTGCTCCAACAATAATGTCCGAGGCTTAATAATGCATTTATTTTGCATAACAAATATTTATTTTTCAATATATTATTCTTGCGTAATTTTATCAGATCCTTTCTCTCTCAAAAGGTGACAGTCAATTGATGACAATCTTGCATCGAACTTTTGGGTTCTCCTTACTTCTCCGTGTCTTTAATTTTTATTTCCGTGTCATGACTCCAGATACTATTTGACCGTCCTCTTTTCCCTTCTACTCTGCGAGTTCCAAGTCATGGCTTGACGAGTAACGCTGGATGCTGGCTTTCTGAGGGTGTGTTGTTTCTTCTCAGTCTACTTAATCCAGCTTTGTCCCGAAGTTTGAACATTATGCAGTGAAAAGTTCAGCTCAAAATTCAGTTGAATCAGGCTTTGGACTTGTTGATCCACGCTCTTGTTAAGGAACTCATTTCATATAATTCTTGCCAGACGTTCGTTCAACGTCGTAAGCACGGAGCAGTAGAAAAGAACTGAAGAAAATCTATGAAGTACAGTAATATTATCCGAGATGAATGCTTCGCGCTTTGTTCGCTGCGTTGAAACTCCGGTGGGGAAATGATTGAATAACATAGCACGCATACAAATACATTGAAATATGTTCACACAGATAAACATTAAACACAGATACAAATACAAACAAATGGGCGAGCTGGAAAAAATGTACAAAAAATAAAAAAAAAATAAAAGAGAGAAAAAGTAAAGAAACAAATACAAAAGATGGTGGATTTTACTCTTTGTTCAGTCGCCTATGACCAATATCTTTATCGACTATAAATGGGGGTATTTTTCCCATCGTGATTATTATTCTAATATTACCCATTTATAAGATTAGACGTCCTGTTTGCTGTCAATAATAAAAAAGAGGACATGAAAAAGAAAAAAAAAAGAGAGAGATAAATTCCCTCTATACAAAACCAAAAACTACGACAAAAATGTGTATACAGAAAAATAAAAGAAACATAAAAAAAAACCCAGTATGATTACTTGAGAGGCATATCAAATTATCTGACGTCCGATGTGATCAGTTTTGTGTAAGCATAATAATTTCCAAACATGACGGAACTATAGCGATACACAGTCGATAGTTGACGTTGGTTCAACGGAGATTCACGCTTCGGAGCTTGTCGGAATTGAAACGTATACATAACGGTTATGTAGCTTTGCCCCCTCCACCGACCGAAGAGCTACACTTCTTTAGTCACGCAGTGATCCATGTTTTTTTGATTTGCTGCAACAATGAAGCCAGAAAATAAAAGTGGTAAAATAAAAAGCAAAGTGAGGGCAAAGGCTAAACACAGAGTTGATCTCGAGGTTACAAATGAAAAATATGAATGTAGACCAAAGAGAACAAAGTAATTACTAATTCTATAAATTGTACAGGATAGTATTTGAATATGTGTTCCTACTGTTTCTCGGAGAAAAGCAGTGAAAATAGCATTACGAGCGAGAATCGTAATAATAGAGTAAATTAAAAAAAAACAAACAACAACAACAAATTAGAAATAAGAATTGTCAAAATATTTAATTCATTTTCTTAAGTCAAATATTTATTTAAGAATAATATTATTTATATGATTATTTTTCTAAAATAAATATACAAATAATATATGATTTATAATCTTATTGTTCTTTTTATTTAAGGAAACATATCGTTAGTAGAAACCAGTCGATGTCTAGCAGAAAAAAAAACCTTGTGTCAGAGAAAGTCAAACAAAGAAAAAAAAGAAGAAAAAAAGGGAAAAACGACAAATAGGGCAGGTAGCAGTAAGAACTGTTCAAACAGAGGATAACACCAGGGAATGTAAAATTCATTATGGCAAAACGAAGTTACAGCAGAACTGGCAAGAGAAGAAATAATCAGAAAACTCTAAAAAAAGAACCTAGACACGGGAAGAAGATACTGCCGTGTATTTAAAGAAACGATCAAAATGAATAGAAGGTTGAGATAACATGGATGTGGCTGCGCAGAGGACAGTTAATAAGAGAAACGGAATTCCCATTTTTGATGGCCTAGTATGGTTTCTTTAAAATCAAGTTAAAGTTCAAGATAGACATGAGAAAAGAGTAAATGCTTCTGATATCGAGAAAGAGATGTGACCGTCAATCAAAGAATGAGCAAATACATGAAATTAGATGAAAAGAAATAAAGAAATAGACATGAGTTACACTTTTACCCTAAATAAAATTAATCTTCTTAAATAACTCAATCCCCCTCTCTCTCGCTCTCTGACATTTCAATAAGAAAATAATCTGCTAAGTTTCATGTAATAATAATCATCAGATTCCGCCAGACGATTGTTAATACATGAAAATCCGAGTATCGGATTTTTGGAAAAAAAATTATATTATATATTATTTAATTTACTTTTGTCGAGTTTTAGGCTTTGAACCTCAATTAATTTTATATTTTTTATTAGAAAAATATATATATATATAGCATTTATATATATATATATATATATATATATATATATATAATATATATATATATTTGAAATAAACAGAATACATTCTTTTTATAAACATATTTAAAAATGTCTTAAAATATATATATATATATATATATATATATATATATATATATATATATATATACATGCACTCACACACAAATAGTAAGAATATCTATCTATCTATCTATCTATCTATCTATATATATATATTGAGTATTTAGCCCGCAATCGCTCTTTAATATGTTTCGTTGAAAAAGAATGACAAAATTATTTGTTTATTTTGTTATTATTTTTTCATAAAACGGAATAGTTGCGTGTGTATTTTTGGAAATTAATTAATATAAAAACTGTTCAGAAGGTTGATGATGAGCGATTCAGCTGAACAATTAACTATTTTCAAACATTATATTTTGTTGAACTACTGTAATATGTGTTTTTGCTTACGGTCTAAAATTTGGTGAACGTAGATATATTTGTGAGAAGTTCCTATCGTAAACTTCCGTTAAAGTTACTAATTCCAAAGGATTTCCGAAGATATGAATTTTGGTGTATGGAACCCGCCTCCAAAGTCTGTAAAAGTATTTTGATGCACCGTATATATATATATATATATATATATATATATATATATATATATATATATAGGTTTGGTTAAATAATTTAGACATGGTATGTCTGGTTATTTTTGTTTTAAACATTTCGAATCCACGAATCAATTACTTGATAAATGTAGAAAATTGATTAAGAAAATACCAACATTTTCTTTAAAATAATTTTTTCTACACAAGTATATATATATATATATATATATATATATATATATATATATATATATATATATATGTATGTACAAGAAGTATAAAAGTTCTTTTTATGCCTTTGCTGAATCGTATGCCCTTCTGAGTTACTTCTTTTGGTCCACAGATAACCATTATGAAATAATATATGTTTTTGTGCCTGTTTCATAATTATTTCAATCACCAACTGGTCAATAATCTTTTGCTAAATTTATGCTAAACATTAGCAGTTTGTCGGTGATGGACGGGTAAATGTCACAAATATCGAACTGGATGAATGTACATTCATTTTTTCTTTATATATATTAGTAAACTATTCTATGGCTTCAGCTGTTTTATGCTACGGGTTAATTCCTAGGTCATCTTTCGAGTATTTGCACGGTTTTTCAAAGATGTTTTTGATGGTTTTACCAATATTATTTTTTATTTGGGTTGTGTAATTTAATATTGACGGTTGTTTAGGAAATTTACTTTATCGTCTTTAACTGTAATGAATGTTTGTTTGGAAATTTGGAAATCCTATCATCAGTTTTTAGTTCAGTATCTATTTTCTTGGCTTCAATATTGATGTTATTTTCTCAGTTATTGAGTGCTATTTTATAATACTTATTAACTTTGCTAATAACTTTATGGTACACACATATCCGCATCGATTTCGAAATGGTTACCCATCATGTAACTGCCAGTCTATACTCAGCAACTGACGATTTCGTTGTACATATGGAACTCGGAGTCATGCTATCAGTGAGGGATAATATGAATATTTATTATTATTTACTTAATAGCTCTGTTTTATTATGTCGAGCACTGTTTTATTAACACCAACACTATATATGCGATATATTATAAACACACACACGCTCGCACACACGCTCACACACACACACACACACATATATATATATATTTATAGGGAGGAGAGAGAGAGAGAGAGAGAGAGAGAGAGAGCGGAGAGTGCGATGGGCAAATTGTCGGCATTTTATCTTTCTAATTTCGCGCATGTGCGTTGTTTGTTCTTGGTTTTGTCGACTGCACAATATATTAGGGTCAGTTGGGCAACGTCTTTAAGAAAAAAGAGCACCATGACACAATACACTCCGCCAGAAATTTAGAAACGACAAGCAGTACTCCTTGGCATTCGCACCGGAAGCCCTAATACAAATATTTCAGTATGTTTGGAAGAGGATTCGGAAAGATTGAGATGATATATCCACTCAATATCATGGCGTTTGGGGTGACCCACTAATGATGGCGAAGTTATGACTCCATTCATCTTCCCAGGACTTCAGACTCAACACCGAGGCCTGCATCAATAGCCATGAGGAGTTAGTGCTGCTCTGGTTCAAGGGAAATTCCCTCTATAGTATTTCAAGATATTTTGGTATAATTTTGGTAAATATATCTGTTACGATGAGGTATCAATGCTATTTTCGTAATTTATCACACACTGTATACACACACACACACACACACATATATATATATATATATATATATATATCACACACTGTATACACACACACATATATATGTATATAAACATTTCATCTTCAAGCGAATTTTGAGTCTCCAAAATTCGCTTGAAGATGAAATGGAATTAATCTTTTAATTTAATTGCAAAATTAAATTCGGGGTTTTTAGCTTCTATTTTTGAAACATGGTTGGAACTGTGTAGCGAAAAAAAAACATATTTTAAATCAATTAATTTATAATATTAATGCTCTGTAAATTTACATTGAGCACCATTTTGTAAAAATAAAATATCTATAAGAACACCGGATTTTATATCTTACTGTTCTTTCTTTTTTATTTATATACATGTATATATATATATATATATATATATATATATATATATATATATATATATACAAATATGTATATATATATATATAAAAACGTATATATAAATAGATATATATTTATATAAATATATATATATATATACATACATATATATATATACATATATCCATATAAATATATACATACATATATATATACACATACATATGTACATATATATATACATACATATATATCCTACATATATATACATGCATATATACATGCATATATATATATTCATATATATATATATATATATATATATATATATATATATATATATATATATATATATATATATATATATATATATACATTCATATATATACATATGTATACATATATATATATATACATATATTTACATATATATATATATATATACATATATATACATATATATATAAGTGACACACTTAAGTATTGGATACATGTTATTTTCTGTTATAACTCTAGTTTATGTTCGCCATTTTGCCTGCTATTTGGTAAGTAATATCTCGTAAAGTTGTTTTAGTTGTATGTGGAAGGAAAAGTAAAAACTCATAGTTGAATCCATTTTTTTTATCAACGTTCAAAATTACCCTCTGCAAAAGTATTGGATACATCAATTTAATATTTAGTTGCGTAGCCACTGTTTTGTTTCACTGCTTCCAGTCGCTTTCTATAGTTGGCCACAAATTTTCCACACTGATCCACCGCTACTTTACCCCATTCTTCCTTGCATAATTCCTCTAATTGCTTGATATTTTGTGGATTCCGCTTATGAACTTTAACCTTCAAAATATTCCACAAATTCTCAATTGGATTCAAGTCAGGACTTGGCCAATTGAGAGTACTAATACCATTATTTTCAAACCATTCCTTTGTATGTTTTGCGGTATGTTTGGGATCATTGTCGTTTTGAAGCACGAAATTCCGACCATGTCCTAAAGAAGTTGCAGATTTCTGAAGGTTCTTCTCTAGAATCTCCCTGTACATGCTACCATTCATTCTACCATGGATAACTTGTAACTCACCAGTGCCCTTGGATGAAAATCATCCCCATATCATAATGGAAGCCCCCCCCAAACTTAACTGTGGGGATGGTATTGTGCTTGTTGAAGGCAGTGCCATTTTTTCGCCAAATACTTGTCGCTGTGTTCCTTCCGAATAGTTCAACTTTCGTTTCATCTAACCAGATTACCTTTTCCCAAAACTGCATACCTTTCTTTTCATAAGTTTCGACAAACTTTAATCGGTCTTTGACATGTTTGTTTTTCAGTAAAGGCACTTTTCTTGGTGATCTTGAATGAAAGCCTGTACGATATAGAGCTCTGCTAATGGTATCCTTACTTACATTAATTCAAGCACTCTCAAGATCAGTTTTAATTTCAAAACGAGTAATGAAGGGTTTTTTTTTGCACATTTCTGCTGATCCACCTTGAAGTACTCTCATTTATTTTCCTCGGTCTTCCATTTCTTGGAAGGTTTGCTGTACCGTCGCCATACTTCTTATACTTTCTGATGATATTTCCTACTGTACTTAGTGCTAGATTTATTTCTTTGCTAATTTTTCGGTAACCTTGTCCTCCTTTGTGACGTTCAATGATTCTATCTCGCATATCTCTGAATAATTCTTTAGTTTTTGCCATTTTTAATCCTTGAATTGCAGAATGCACATCAAAGAGTCAGATGATTAGTAGCACTATCTTGTAAACAATTGTGAGCTTCTCTGATTGGTCAGAGATAACATTCCAATACTATCGAAAATTTGAATATTCTTTTAAAAGTCTTTTAAAATACAAAGTTTCGATTGGAAATTTGAAAAAGTGACATGTATCCAATACTTTTGCATAGGGTAATTTTGAAATGAGATTAAAAAAAAATGGATTCAACCATGAGTTTCTACTTTTACTTCCACATACAACTAAAACAATTTTACGAGATATTACTTACCAAATATCAGGCAAAATGGCGAACATAAACTAGAGTTATAACAGAAAATAACATGTATCCAAAACTTAAGTGTGTCACTGTATATATATATATATTTATGTACATGTATATGCATATGCGTATATATATATATATATATATATATATATATATATATATATATATATATATATATATATATATATATATATATAAATAATAATGATAATATTATTATAAATAATAATGGCCATTTGCATTCGAGTACGCCTCTCTACTAGGTCGACTTACTAATCCCCATTACAGACGCCCGCTCAGTACGCTTGTGTCTTTTCAACACCTTTCATTTATACTGAACAAATTCAGCACCCTCAAATCTTCGATAACTTGATAGCTTGCGATATCGTGCTAGTATGGCTTTCAGGCGCGTACCAACGTTATATATATCCATGATCATATATATATATATATATATATATATATATACAGACCTCTCTCACCCTCTCTCTCTCTCTCTATATATATATATATATATATATATATATAGACACACATATATATACACTTACATATAAATATGTATGCATATATATCCATATATATATATATATATATATATATATATATATATATATATATATACATTGCATGCACACACATATATACATACATAAACATATATATGCATACATAGTATATATATATATATATATATACACATAAACATATATATATACACATATAAATACATACATATGTATATACACATATATATATATATACAACTCTCTATAGACACATATATATACACACACACACACATATATATATGCACCCATCTATATACACACACATATATAGATACACACACACATATATATATATATACACACACCTATCTAAACGCATATATATACATATATATATGTGTATATAAATATGCATATACATGCATATATACATACATTTATTTCCATACATATATATACATACATACACAAAATATACACACATATATATACGTACATATATATATATATACATACATACATATATATATATATATATATATATATATATATATATAAACATGCATATATATATGTACACAGACATACTTATGTATACATACAGATACATACAGACATGTATATATACACACATACATATACATATATACATGCATATACATGCATACGAATGTGCATATATGCTATTCTACATGCCTGTATGCATATAATAGGAGAGGCCATTGCACTCACCTGGGCATGGCATGTAATTTGACGTTGATGACTGATAGCCCGAGGCCATATCAATACTTGTTTAGAAGTATTGCCAAATGAACAAAGTAAACACGAAACAGAAAATAAATCGGAATGATTCCGGCAAAGAGACGACATTATCCGTCGATGATCGGGTGTCATTTGGGGGGGGGGGCGGTGGAACGTCCAGATGGTTGAGCTGTGAAAGATAACTATTTTTATGCTGTATTATCGATGTACCGAAGCTTCTTGCAATTGTCTGGTGAAAACATTTGTCTTTTCTCTCTCTTTTCTCTTTTTTTTTTTCTTTCTCTCTATTCTCGTGATTCCTGTCCTTGTTGTTATTGGAGTTTGAGTGTAAAGCACTTGGTTTGTGAGGAAAGTTATTGAAGCTGCGATCGACCTTCGCCCTGAATAGCCGTCGTCGGAGCGGGAAAACAAAAAAACAAAAAAAACAAAACAAAACGAAAGCAAACTCAGGAACAAAAGATATAAATAATAAAAGCAATAGGAACGGGTAGATGGAGAGATGGGGAATGAAGAAAATAATAAAAAAAGAAACTGGGAAGTGAGGAGGAAGGTAAAGATTTAAAAAGAAAATACGGAGAAGGTAATGCAAAAAAGACGAGGTTTAGAAAAGAAAGAAAAAGAGAACTACAGAGATGAATAAAAAAGAGGAAGAAGGAATAAAACGATGGAATTAAAAGACATTAAAAACGAGAGTGATGAATTAGAAAAGAAAAAAAGAGACAAAGAGCTGAAGCAGAAAATGAAAAAATAAAGAGAACGAATAAATAATAGAATAGAAATAAAGAAAAGAAAGTAGAAAGATTGGAAAAGAGAATGTGAGAAAATAAAGAGAAAAAATAAAAAGAGGATGAATACATAACATAATGAGAGGAGACTAACTGACAAAAAGAGAGTGGAAAGTTTTGAAAAAAGAAAAGAGAGAGAGAGAGAGAGAGAGAGAGATACAAAATAAAGGAAAGAAAGAAAACGAGAATGAATATGTAAAATAATGAGAGGAGAATCAATAATGAAAAGAGAGTGGAAAGTTTTGAAAAAGGAAAAGAGAGAGAGAGAAAATAAAGGGAAGAAAGAAAAAGAAGATGAATGTATAAAATAAAAGAGTGGCGAAGAAATTAATTATCTTAGAAAAGAGAGAAAGAGAGTGTGGGGAGGTATCGCAAAAGGGGAGTGAGTCGAATGAAAACGACGTGGAAATGAATTAAAAATATAATAGAAAAAGAAATCTGTTAAAAATTTAAAAAGCGAACGAAAGGAAAGATAATCGAATAATAAGAAAAAAAATGAAGAAAATAAAAAAATATTTGGAAAAGAAGGGTAAAAGAAAAAAAACAATACAGAAATATATAATCAGAAGAAAACAGAAAGTAAATAATGAAAAACAGTGATAAAAAATGAAGGAATGAATGAAAAAAACAATAATGGACAGAAAGAAGAGTAAAAACGAATAAGTATAAAGACAAGGCGAAGGAATTCTGTCGAAAGAAAATAAAAAAAATGTATATATAAAACAGACAGAAGTTGCATCAACAAGAAGAATGATGACAATAAAACGAAACCTTAGCAAGTTTTTCCGCTGCATGTTATCTGATGAAAGAACGGGTCTAAAAACGCGGGAGGGATTAGTTTGTGGCTGCACATCAAACACGACAACTTGTCCGAACAATAGGCAAGCACTCTGTTTAGATTTGGTCGCTGCAAAAAGGAAGACAAAAGAGAAGAAGCTGATGTCGCGGGCCGGGTAAAGAAACAAGAAAAACTAATCTTTTGCAGAATAAAAAAAAATATCACAGAACGTAAACAAATGGGCAAGCAACTCACAAATATGAATAAGAATGCAAAAAAAAACCCAAAAAAACAAAACAAAAAAAAAGAACATGGCCGCTGCAAAATAATCATCGTGTGCGCATGCTCACACCATTGCTAGTGTCAAAGAAAGGCACTGGATAATACGGAGACGTATTCTATCCTTTACTCGTTATCAACATTATGCAACCATTGATGCATCGCTCGGTTTTTTTAAATCTCTGCAAATTTTTGTGCCCTTGAGCGTCTTCAGAGAGCCGATGAATTTACCAGATTGATCAAAACTTATTTGTAACGCTCTTAAAAACGAATAATTTCAATGTTATACATAAGTATGAAAGTACGAAAAAACAAATCAAAACAAAAACAAAACAAAACAAAGCAACAGAAAACAAATTCTAACAATTTTGCAGTCGTTTGTGCTATCATGTGAACCTTGTCTCGCTCACTATCGCGATCAAGTATTTTTTAACAGATCTCATATTCTAATAAAGCTATATAAAAAAGAAATATTAAAAGTAATATAATAGGAGAAGAAAGAACAATGAAAAGGAAAAGAAAAATAATTGCGATAAAACAGGTGAAGGAAACAGGAACTCCAAATAAAATTCAGAGCTCTCATCGAGAAATAAAAGGAATATTTACAGTTAAAGTCAACAACAAAAAAAGAAGGGAATGCTATAACAACTTATCATTTATCTATCTGATCAATATATATCAATATATATATCAATATATATATATATATATATATATATATATATATATATATATATATATATATATATATATATATATATATATATATATATATATATAAATATGTGATTAAATATGTAATAAAAAAAAATTGTCGGACCTTGTCCATTTCTTAATATATGACGTCATTTGTTTACATTCGATACGCCAGAGCAGTTATGAATGTACGAGATTCATGGAAAGTTGGAGTTTATAAGCAGTAAATTCGACCTTGTCTACCGATTGGTTCTTTGTAGCTCAAACGGTAAAGGCACGTCAGCGTATATGACGGTTCCGTATAGGATACAGGTTC
This sequence comes from Acanthosepion pharaonis, assembly GCA_903632075.3. Lineage (NCBI taxonomy): Eukaryota > Metazoa > Mollusca > Cephalopoda > Sepiida > Sepiidae > Acanthosepion > Acanthosepion pharaonis. The sequence continues at coordinate 733,641 of CAHIKZ030000022.1, forward strand.
GAATCCTGTCAAAGAACGAAAATTTTCTATGAAAATTTCTCGGACATTCAGGCCGGTAAATGTTATTTAATACTGTTTATCATAAACAGAGCATTTGCTTAAATACTTGTATCTATAAAATAACAACGTTAAACATAAAAATATGTCTTTAATAAATAAATTGTCGGACCTTGTCCATTTCTTAATATATGACGTCATTTGTTTACATTCGATACGCCAGAGCAGTTATGAATGTACGAGATTCATGGAAAGTTGGAGTTTATAAGCAGTAAATTCGACCTTGTCTACCGATTGGTTCTTTGTAGCTCAAACGGTAAAGGCACGTCAGCGTATATGACGGTTCCGTATAGGATACAGGTTCGAATCCTGTCAAAGAACGAAAATTTTCTATGAAAATTTCTCGGACATTCAGGCCGGTAAATGTTATTTAATACTGTTTATCATAAACAGAGCATTTGCTTAAATACTTGTATCTATAAAATAACAACGTTAAACATAAAAATATGTCTTTAATAAATATATATATATATATATTAAGCATTACGCCCCGAGCAAGGCGTGAAGCCACTAGGATGCAGGGGGTTGCAGAAGATTTGGAGCGAGAGCAGATAGGAGTGGTAGAAGAAAGGATGAGGAGAGGGATAGTGGATAGATCAAGGTAACTGGAGGTGTCGATTGACATTACATTTGAATATTTGGAGATTATAGCTCTCAGGGAAACAGTAATTGGGAAGGGTGTTCCACAGGCGAGAGGTGTGAGGTATGAAGCTATTGGAGTAGAAGAGACGGCTACATTTAAAAGTTTCTACAGTGTAAGGGTGGGAGCGGGATGCCAGCCTCGTAGGGCGCTTGAATTCATGGAGTCTGGGAACCAGTGAAAGCAGCTCCTCGGAGCAATTACCATGAAAGTATTTGTAGAAAAGACAGAGAGAGGCGACGGCGCGTCTGTGAGAGAGTGTCTGTAGACGAGATGCCAGATCAGGGCCACTTATATTACATATCCATCTCTGGATCTTGTCAAGAACTCCGAGGTAAACAGAAGGTGCCCCAGACCATAGTGATTACATAAATAATTAGTCAACGATGTTTTTCTCTCTCTCTCTCTCTCTCTCTATATATATATATATATATATATATATATATATATATATAATTCCACAAAATCTTTAATATATAAAACTACTAAACTGAGTTTCTTTTTTTCAAAGTTTTCAGATAAGACGCTTAGCTATCGTATCGTATAGAGAGAACAGGTTAAAATTGTTTTGTGTCAGCCCCATTGTCTTCTCAACTGACCAATGGTGAGAGGAAAAAGATCATTCAGGCCTTTACTTATGGTATCGACATTAATACTTTGGTTTCCATTTTCAAAGTCTATTCAAGAATCATCAAGAGAACGGTGAATGAGTTTTAAAAAGTGGGAAGAGTGGAGAGGATAACTGGATCCATAGTTCACAACAGGATGAAGGCTCACTATTTTAATTTAGAGCTAAAGAGATAAATTAGAAATGATCCAACTCAATCCATAAGGCGTTTTGGCACATGAGAGAGGAGTTTCAGCTATGACAGTCCAAAGAACAGTGAAGAAAGACTTGAAAATGAAATCGTACGTGAAACCTGTGAAGCATCTTGTTAATTCTGGACAGAAATTACGAAGGTTAGAGAGGGCGGAAATCATCTTGAATAAGTTGAAAAATGATCCTGGAATAATATGCATATATTTGAACTTTATTTCAATACTTCATGAGCTAACGATCTTTAGCTATGATTAATTAATGAGGAATATGTCATATTCATTTATGATCGATTTCATCACGATTCTTCTGTTAAGCTTGGAGAATAATTACTTTCTTATTTCTCAAACTAGGAGTTCAATAGTGTTATAAAAAACCTCGGAGAATTCCAGTAAGATATCTTTAATCATTTCTAAGATACAACGGTTCAAAGATTAATCTAACAAATGAACAATTTTGCTGGAGCACTCAGCATATATAATGGCATTAGTGATGTTTTACTGTTAAGTCCTATTTTCTATATCAATATTTTCTAACTAATATATATATATATATATATATATATATATATATATATATATATATATATATATATATATGTGTGTGTGTGTGTGTGTGTGTGTGTGTTTTTTGTGTGTTTCTGTGTGTGTGTAATATACTCAGATGGTGTGTATTTTTAGCAGAGACAAATTGAATAAAAGACAAAGAGAATAACTATACTTAGCCGATGTGTCAGATGACGAAACACGTCGGCTAAATATAGTTTTTCCTCTTGATTTTTCTCATTCATATATATATATATATATATATATATATATATATATATACGTACAATACAATTTTCCTAGTATGAAAAACCCTAACAAAAGCATCATAGGCCACAGAGAATGTCTAGTTTCTCTACCTGTAATGCAATCGTAAGGTGCACTCTTGAAAAACAAATCACAACTTGTAAGCTGATCCAATATTAATAAAACATCAACCATTCATGAATGCAATGGCTAAAGCTCAGCTTAGTAAATATCAATCACAGTCGACAGAACGACACTTATTCATGATTTATTACAAAGCCAAACTGAATTATTAGCCTTTTGAAAGATTATGAAGCACTGATATACAAATAAATGATGAACGACAAAAAATCCGACGCCCGGTCTTCATCTACAATGTACGTACGCAGGTTTTATGCAGGTATATATTTACGTATGTTTGCGTAGGTAAATCAACAAATCTGTAGCCAAATGATGAAAAAAAAAAAGCACTTCATTCATAAGAATATATTAGTTTATATAGTTTCATTCGGACAGCTTCTTTCGAAGAACCGCTACTTTATTGAACAGACACTCGATCTAATGCTTTCGAAGTCGCTATAATTTTAACTCTTCACTTATACGGTCAACCGATATCTATCCTACATATGCTCATAATCTTCACTTCTAGCCTCTCTTATTGTGCCCATAAAACAACCTCTTTTCTGTAACCTTCTTAAAAGTATTTTGTACTCTACATATATTTGTTGCATTGTCAATACACTTTATTCGGTCGTTAATTAATCACAAAAAAAAACATAGAAAAGTGTGACTTTTCAACTGATTCTTCTTTTTATTATCTGCGTTTGTATGATAAAAATCCACAAATTCCAAATCTCCATGTATACACAGTCGGCCTCCTCGCAACAATTCCCATAGTAGGAAAAGTTAGTTGATTTTATAGCAGTTCGGTTGACCCTTATCATGTTTTCGATTTGTGGAGCATAGAAATGGATTAGCGTATTTTCCTTTCTAATTCATTCCACTTACTAAAACTTGAACTACGATTGGTTAGCAGAAGCTAATTTGCATGAGCACGCTGACCTCATAAATTGTTGAAGGATTTTCTCTTTCTTTTTTTATTTCAGCATGCGATAGGAGAACGTTTTGGACTTCGGGGTATATCACCATTTTCTTCTGTACTTTGAATTACCAAGAATTCTTAGGGGAAACTAGTGAAGAGGTTTCACGTTGCCTTCTCTAAGGTTTGAAATTGCAAATTTTTCTTTTCTTTGACTGTTCGCTATGTAAGGCTAGTGAAACCGGTTTACCCTGCTATTTAATATAACAGAATTTTTTGCAACACGCTTATACATGTTGAAATCCTTACATTATTTAGTACTGCTGAAGTTATCCCTAACATTTTTTATCGAAATTTACAAACACTACATATTGTTCAATTTCGCATACCAATCGATGAAATCACTACAAAAATAGCCATTTTGTTTCAAGACTTCTGGCGTCTTTCAAATGAAATATATATATATATATATATATATATATATATATATATATATATATATATATATATTATGAAGAACTTGGTAATCCGTATCGGTAATCCCAAGGAGGATGAAATCCTGAGAGCTCAATGTAAACCCAGAGCTAATATTTTAAAGAAAAACAGACCACTTTGAGGTACCATTATAATAATTTATTTCACCAGAGCCCCTTTAAAGGACATAGATCATCAGATAGCACTTCCAAAAATGAAATTAAATGAATCATTTCAATTTTGGAAGTCCTATCTGATGATCCGGCGTCCTTTAAAAAGACTCTGGTGAAATAAATTATTATAATGGTACCTTCAAGAGGTCTGTTTCTCTTTAAAATTATAATATATATATATATATATATATATATATATATATATGTGTGTGTGTGTGTGTGTGTGTCTGTGTGTCTGTGTATGTGTATATGTGAGTTAAAATTTAAGAAACAGCAGATATTTTTATATATAATATTCAATATTAAAAATATTAATAATAATATATATAAAAAGGAGCTCAATATTATATGAAAACATTACTTATCATTTAAATGTCAATTTTATCCCGACTTGGTAAAATTTTAATTCTTCAGGTGGTTCTGTTGGTTTTGGTTTTAAACGATATTAAAATATCGTTTAAAACCCAAATCCTTGAAGACAGGAAATTTTACCAAGACACTGCGAAATCGGGGTAAAAATTGATATTTGAAAGTTATCTTTTAATCTTTTATATTATATATATATATATATATATATATATATATATATATATATATATATATTCTTACGACAGCGGTGCCCTGCAGAAAACCTTCATCAGATGCTGAGCTTGGGTTTGCGCCATAGCATTTTTGCCAATAATCAAGTCTCATCGAGAGTATCTTGTGATACGACCTGACCCTAACATTTGCGGGAGTGCTAGGTGCAAGTCGATTCAATCTTTGCTCTTATCTTGAAGAGATATCTCCTTTGATATCAGCCAGTGATAACCCACATTGACTGAAACTGAGGTGTGTGTGTACACTATATATATATATATATATATATATATATATATATATATATATATATATATTTATATTAAAATAAAACTAAACTAAACTAAAATAGTCCTAAGGAGCCAGATTATTTTATTTTTTGGTCTACTTAGTGTATTGAGCACTTTATGTTTAGTCTTTTACTTATTTTTTTTTTAATTTTTTTTCTTAGGACTTGGAGCTCAAGCACTTGACGAGAGGATTCGTACAGTGTTGTGTTTTTGATTCTTTCCTTTTTTTATTTCCAATTTTTTCTCGGACATCAATTTGTTACATTACAAGTTGAGCCAACAGAGGTTTTTCAAAACGAGTATTACCATTCATATATATATATATATATATATATATATATATATATATATATATATACGCTTTCGAAGGTTTGGTTTATTTATACCTCGTATATATACATATGTATTTTGAGTTATATATATATATATATATATATATATATATATATATATATATATATATATATATATATATATATATGTATGTCAAGTTAGAATTTTTAAAACATTCTTCTCCGGAGTAAATATCTTGTTAAGAAACAATAAAGCGAAATAATTTATTTTGATTTATCGGGTGTTAATCGAAATAAATGTAAATTTTTATTATAATATCTATATTCTTCTCTTTCTTTATGAACCCATTCCAGCATAAAGTCACCCACAAGCAATGCATATATGGTACGAAACATAATCTTCCTCGTAATTGTCTTTGACGCCCAAATAAAATTCGAATAAATTTATCGGTTTAATTAAGGTTTCTAAAAGTATTAAAATATAAAGATTTCTATTTACAAACATTCTATTCCAGATATCCGGAGTTGCAACCACTAAGCTACATCTATCGCATCATGAAAGCTATGTGGGTCAACGGTCTGAGTTAAATCCATAATCTCCTGGAAAGAAATGATATGTTCTGATTGACTTGTATACGGTTTTTACAGAAATCGCTGAGCAATTTACACAAAAACATATTAGTTATTTTATGGCGATAAAAGCATCTCTTTCCTTTTACTATTATTTTAGCTCATTCTTTTTTATATTTTAATTTTTCTCTTTATTTATATATCGTTTGTTCTCTTTTCTTTCATCAGTGTCTTCTTGGCTTACGGCCATATCACGATGAAACATCGGTTCCCGGAAAATCAACGAAGTTAAACCACATCGAGCTTAGTTAGCACCTAGATAGGTGACCGCTTTGGGATACAAAGTGTTGTAAGCTTGGATATGCGGATGGTGCAATGGGTAATGGTTTGGAATTGTTAATCGGAGAGCTGAGTTTTAGTTCTCGTTCTATTCGCTTATGAACTAATACCCTTGGGAAAGTGATGAATGCATCTCTTCTTACCACAGCTATGGGTTAATTAGTAAGATTTTTACTGCTAAAACAGTTCTTATCTAAAATAAACAAATAAAAATGAATAAATAAAGTAAAATTGTCTATAAAATAGATGTCGGCATTAAATAACCCATCGTGATTGTTATGTAGCTAAACAAAAAATGCCAACCAACCAAAACAATTCTTACAATCTAAAAATATTCTCTGGTTATAAATAATGCAGAATGTTAATAAGCTGTAGAAAACGATCAATCAATCAATGTTGTTTCTTCTTCTTATTCATCCTCCTTTTCATCTTTATCTTCTTTTTCTTCTCCCTTCATCTTCTTTCTTTCTTTCTTTCTCTTCTTTTTCTTCTCCCTTCATCTTCTTTCTTTCTTTCTTTCTTTCTTCCTTCCTTTCTTTCTTTCTTTCTTTCTTTCTTTCTTTTCTTTTTCTTCTCCCTTCATCTTCTTTCTTTCTTTCTTTCTTTCTTTCTTTCTTTCTTTCTTTCTTTCTTTCTTTCTTTTCTTTTTCTTCTCCCTTCATCTTCTTTCTTTTTCTTTCTTTCTTTCTTTCTTTCTTTCTTTCTTTCTTTCTTTCTTTCTTTCTTTCTTCTTCTTCTTCTTCTTTCGTATTCTTCCTTTTCCTTCTTCTTCCTTCTTCTTTCTTCTTTTTCTTCTCATTCTTCTTTCTTCTTCCTTCGTATTCTTCCTCCTTCAAATTCTTCCTTTTACGTCTTCCTGCTACTTCTTCTTTGTCTTCCTTCATCTTCTTTCTTCATTTTCCTCTTTATTCTTCTTCTTTCCTTTTCTTCCTTCATCTTCATCTTCCTTCTCCTGTTCCTCCTCCTCCTTCTTCTTCTTTCCTATTCTTCCTCTTTCATCTTCTTCCTTCTTCTTTCTTCTTCCTTCTTTTTCTTCTCATTCTTCTTTCTTCTTTTTCATTTTCTTCCTTCTTCTTTCTTCTTCCTTCTTCTTCTTTTTCCTTCTCCTTCATCTTCTTCCTTTTACGTCTTCCTGCTACTTCTTCTTCTTCTTCGTTGTCTTCCTTCATCTTCTTTCTTCTTTTTCCTCTTCATTCTTCTTCCTTCTTCCTTCATCTTCATCTACCTTCTCCTGTTCCTCCTCCTCTTCTTCCTCCTCCTCCTTCTTCTTCTTTTTCTCCACCACCTCCTCATTTTATTCTGTTTTATTTTAAACCTTACGCACCCTTCCTTTTGCATCTTAAATCTCTCAATTTTTCTGTCATTTCTATCTTTCCAGATGCAACTTTCAGTCTATGCAAATTCTTTTAATTACCTCATCTTCTCTGCTCCACGCCTCTTTTCTCTTTCTTTCTTTCTTTCTTTCTTTCTTTCTTTCTTTCTTTTTTCTCACTCTCGCTCTCTCTTTCTGTATTTCTCTATTTATCTTTATAGATAGAGATATTCAGCTGTTTAAAGATATCCTATCGACCATCTCAGTTTCCTGCGCATCGAGAAACGGATATCAGTTTTACGTTTCGAGGCTGTCTTTTGTCGCACGAAAAACAAAACAAGATATTTTCTGGCTGTTTTCCTAGCTTGCACTTGTCGGAAATATCCGACACTTTCATCTCCCTTTCCAACGCACTCACACCGACTTCCGTTCTCCACAGCCTCCGTCATCTCCTCGCGGACAACAGGCCGTGATCCGATACAGTTGGCGCTACTCAGCAAGCAAAACAAAAACTCCGACAAATTTCACCGGATTTTTCGTTTTAGGCAAGATCACTACTTGTTTGTTCTGCGAGAAGTTTTCCCTCTGTCCAAGCAACAAGACTAACAAACATGCAGTGTTATTTGACATTTGATGGGGATCAGTTTACGTCGTGAACGAAGTCTCACCATGTCAGCCTGAGTCGTTGCATTCTGCCTCCATTGCAATCGAAAATAGCGTAATTGCATTCACAATATTATTTTTAACAAACGTAATGCAAAATATGTTATAGTGCATATATAGGCGATCAGAAAACGGAATATACGCCACAAATAATTTTGTTATCTTTTCTAATGAATGATTCAGAAAAATAAGTGATAGATTTAACTAATTTTGTAGCTGATGATGGATAAATAAAATGACGGGATTATGAAAACTTTTTTTTATTAGGTTGGTGCAAAAATAATGACAATAATAATGTCGTTTTTGACGTTAAAAATACGTCAAAAACGACATTGTTACGTCATTATTTTGCACCAACCTAATAATATTTTATAATAGATTATCTTTTCTTTTATTATTTTCTTTTCTTTTGCTAAACTTCACTTAATACAAGACTCCAGACCCATTCAAAGTAGAGGGTAGTTGAATGGGGTAGGATATGAACGTAAGAAGAGGAAATAGAAAAATGAAGATGACGAGGATATGGAAAATAGATAACGGTTGACCTTAGAAGTTCAGATTATAAAGTTCGGGGAGCCTCCACGCGGCAATCTGTTCTACAATGTAGCGATTGGGAAGATGCTTTCGAATAGGAACGCCCTTTTTTTACTTGAGGATATAAATTTCCTTTTAATTACACCGGAATGCATTGATTAAGAAGACTTTTCGTTTTCTGGCAGTTGCTATGTTAATGCACTCGATACTTCTGAAAGGAATATAAGTATGTTAGAATTTTGTAGATACTGTGTAATATTACGTTTAAATTTATGACCTTTTGTAGATGTGCCCTCAAAATCTGGCGCAACTTATAAGGTAAATATTATTTTTTTTACAATTGATTAAAACGTTAAAATTGATGTTTCGATGGCTCTAATTATCGATATTACTGACTTTTACTTCTTCAAGACGATTCAGTCGACTTGTAAACGCACCAATTTATGCTATAGAGCACCTTATGGGTAACGAGCTATTCTTGAAGACAGTAATTGTTAGGGTGAATGAGTCTCTCTCTTGCCGTCATATTTAGGTCTTGTAAAAGAATAAGCTAAACTTGGGTGCCTCACCGTGAAGTAGTTGTGAGCATGAAATGAGTTCTTTCCTTACCGAGTGCTTGCTGTCTTGTACGTAACAAAGATAAGATTAGTAAATATCTATTGGCTGTTGGGCGCATCACCATGGTTAGCAAGCTAGTCTGTCAGTAACACCAGTGAATTAGTTGCTCTCTGGAAGATTTACACCCTGTCTGAGGTTATTAAGCAAATCATATAAACTTCAGCAATTCAAATTTGGTTTGAAAAAAATTGTCAAATTTTAAGCAATCAATTTAAATGCCAAAACAAAGCCTGAGTTAAAATTTTAGGTAGCATCAATATGTTTTACTGAAGTTATTGAAGTTATTTGATGTATTTTAAAATAAACAAAAAAACTGCCGTATGAAATTTTTAGCCAAAACCAAATAATCACATTTTACTTCAATAAAATAGTAATAAAATCATCAAAAATTGATCAACGTCTATAACAGAACAAATAACAAACACTTATGATAAGTCTTAAAATCCTTTACATTTTAATATAATGGCCCTTCTTCTCAATAACAGCCATCAATTTCGTTAATTTTTTTTTTTTTTTACTTCAGCAGGTTCAATTTCCACATGGTAGTTTTAATTGCTTCCCATAGGTCTGTTTTGCTGTTATATTGTTTGCCACCTTCATATAATTTCATCTTCATAACTGACCATAGAGTTTTGATCGGATTCAGCTCAGGACTTGATGATAGCCATTTCACTATCTTCTCTCTTGTAAATCGTTTATGCTCAAAGAATTCACTGGTAAGCTTAGATAGATGAGAAAAAGGAGCATTTTCGTGCATAAATATACACTTCACTTTGAAACTGCGAGACTGGGACTTGTACCATACAAAGAAAATCTTGTTCATAAAATCGCAGTAGTTAGAACTGTACAGTTTAACTTCATCGACTCTGAATGGTCCAATAATGGTTTGGTTGACAATTTCCAGCCCCTATTATAAAACTACTACCTCCTTGTGACGTTCTTTTAGCCACAAGCACGTCTTAATTGGATTAAATCCATCCTTTGACCCATCCATCAAACTTCTCTTGAGATTCGTCGGTGAAAATAACTTTGGAAAAGTCAATTTTCATGTATTTCTTGGTCCAGTATTGAGGCTTTAAAATATTTGCTTTAGTGAGAATAGTTTGCCCAGAAGATTCTTTTATCTAATCCCAATTCACAAATATTCTACACCTTTTGTCCTTCTTGACTTCCTCAGTTCCAGCCTTTTCAAAGATCTGAGCGCTGGTCAAGTGGTTGTTTCGCTGTAACACGGTTCAGTTTACGTTCATCTCGAGGAAGCAAGTTCTTAAAGCCTTTTCCTTTGCTTCGAGTTCTCAACTTACTTATATTTTTAACAGCCTTCTTTATCGTTCGATGATCTCTGGAAAGCTCCTTTGATAATTCCATTGTGGACATTCCCCCATTCAATAACTTTATTATTTTCTGTTTTTCAGCAGTTGTTAGATCCTTTCCTTTACCCATGTTGCAACATATATTATGGAGAAAAAGAAAAAATAGTTTTATTAGATTTCAGAGGTCTTAAGCTAATACTAATATAATCTGCATATAAACTTCAGTCGGCCCATTTTCGTAAATTCCAAATATTTCAAAATCTAGCCATTAAGATGGCAGAAAATTTAGATAAATATTTTACTAAGACTGGAAATTGACGAGTTTAAATTTGACAAATATTGGTTTAGAACTGTTTGAGTTATTGACGTTTATTTGATTTGCATAATAACTTCAGACAGGCTGTACACTTGGGACTAATAAGCTAAGCCTGATAAATAACATGGCAACTTTGAGCTATGGTGTTTTTGTTGCGCTGATAATACATATATACGTACCTATATATATATATATATATATATATATATATATATATATATATATATATATATATAAGTATGTATATAAATGGTGTTCCAATAACTTGGACCGATTTTAAATGTTGAATTATGTTTAAGCGTCTAATGATTTTTTTCTTTTTCTTTCAGATTTGGTGGACATTTGGGCGATATTTTTTTCACACATAATTGCCATGGCTTAAATAATATGATCCAATAAAGAAATAAATTTTCACCAATAACACTGACTTATTTATTGCTGACTTTGATCCGTCTTAATGAAATACCCTTATATATAACCCGTCTTAAGGAAACACGCTATATATATATATATATATATATATATATATATATATATATATATATATTTACTACTACTCCAGGCTTAGGATCACTGAAGTTAAGCAACGTCGACCTTGGTTAGAAACTAGATGGGTGAGCGCTTGGGAACACCAGATGCTGCATGTGTGAGTGATGTAATGGATAAGGTTTCGGAATCGGAAATGGGAAAGTCGAGTTCCAATTCGAGTCGGGGTCGTCATATTCCGTTATGCACAAATACCCTTGGAAAAGGTATGAATCCACATTTTACCCTCACCAGCTATCTGACAATTGGTATCAGTAAATCAGTATTATCTTCAAAAATATAAGCTGTAAAATATAAATCAACCAAGTTATTATGTATATAAAAGATTTGAAAAAAAAATTATATTAATTGATGATGCACTATTCTAAAATGAAATAAAAATAATAATCATAGATAAATACAAATCTTTTACGTCTATACGTTAATTCGGGTTATCGTAAATGCCAAATATAATGTTTTAAGAAATTTTTTTTTAAATTTAAAAACAAAATATCATTTTTAAAAACTATAATATTTAACAGCGCTAACATTGCGGTAAACAGATATATTTTTTAAATTCAATTTACGTAATGGTCAGTCTATGAAGATTGAAGATTGCGTTTTGCATAAAACAAATTTAATAAAGTACATCAACCCAGAACCTGTAGATGAATGTTATGATCCCTGTTTATAAATTCCAGTTGCATAAGGTCTTTTTTAAGTTTTTTACAAGCTTTCATCTGTTCCTACAGACATCATCAGGTATGGAAGTAGATTTGTTTTTGTTTTTTACTTCTCGGTAATTTCTTAAAACATTTTTTCGGATTACATTTATATTTTCGTTGTCCTGTTATTACTGAGAAGTAAAAAACAAAAAAAACAAATCTATTTCCATACCTGAAGATTTCTGTATGAACAGACGAAAGCTTGTAAAAAACTAAAAATGACCTTATGCAACTGGAACTTATAAACAAGGATCATAACATTCATCTACAGGTTCTGGGTTAATGTACTTTATTAAATTTATTTGCGAAGATGTATTCTCGCCATTTATATCATTAAATTCTATATCTGTTTTTTGTGTGAATGATTCATGTAATATAAAATGAACTGCGCCACATACTTGATATATACATACAAACATATATATATATATATATATATATATATGGCAAAAAATCAAAAATTACCTCATGTGGGTATAGTCTATTTCAGACTATCACAGCTATATGCCAATCTTCCTCAGCCGAAGTCTTTTTTTGGAAACTATCTTATATAAATACATTGAACTATCAGTTTTAATATCTGATATTACTAAGATCCACCTGGATTATATACCAACGGATCTATTATCTGTACCACACACACACACACACACACACACACACACACACACACACACATATATATATATATATATATATATATATATAATTAAATTAAAAAAGAGACAACCTTAAGATTCTATGTCATGTCTCTTTTTTAATTTAATTAATATTTGCTCTGGTGTTAAATTGAGCTCTCTGGATTACATTAGTTTCAGAATTATCCATACGGATTACCAAACCCTTCATTAACTTACTATATATATATATATATATATATATATATATATATATATATATATATATATATTCGAATTGATTCAGTTCTGAAAGTTAAATATTTGTACTGGCGGTGACAGGAGTTGATAGATGGGACCCAACAGCAGTATCCCGAAGAAATTCTGCCTATAAATATAACGATTGTGATTGGAATTACATTCGCTTTTGTACTGGCAATTAACTGGAAATGTAAAATCAGTCACTTTTCTAAAGTAATTAAACTCAAGCCACTTGAGATTTTGATAAGGATTACTTCTTGAGGCCACCTTGAATCTTGGGTCAACCTATTTGCCTATCAACCTATCGACATTCTTTCTTCTGAGTAAGGAGATCAAAACTTTTGAAAAGAGCTTAGTTATATTAGTCGGAGTTTCATAACTTGTGTCCATTGGGTAGCCAAGTTGGAAGATGGTTGACAATAATAACAGAGAGTAGGATAATTAATAAGTATGGAGAGATGTCGAGCCAAATATTTATTGTACGTACGGCCTCCATCTCTCCGGTGAGACTGGCTTTTGAACACATTTGTCTGTGACTGGCGATTTGATTGATTATCCCGTGTGGGTGGCTGATTCGACCAATGTACAGTGTCCACGCCCATTGCATGTAACTTTTAAGATTGGCGTCTTCTTCAATAGGATATTGGGCAATCTCATCCAGCCTTCCTCCAATGATCTTATTTCAAATTAACGAATCTTCTTAGCAACCAATAAGAATAATTCGCAAAATGGACTGAATCTTGAAGGGCCAATGAACGAACGGAGTGGTGTTATTAAGCGAATTCTTTCACCCTTTTCGAAGGGTGATCGCTTCATCTGTAAAGGGAATTTGAGAAAACATCCCAAGAGTGCACCGTCATGGGGTAAGATGACCCCTCGCCCTCATATGTCGATAGAAGGTTTACTTGACCTATCCAATAAGATGATATAACATGATAATCGCCAATCACGAACATCAAAGCCAGCCATTTAAACCAGTTTATTGAGAAATGTGCTATCTTTTACCATAGGAAATTGGGAGGGGAAGGAGTCAAGGTGTCATGTGTATACACAAGGACGGAAAGATTGTTAGCATCGGCGCACACAGCAGGTCACTATCCATGAAAGATACCAAAGTGTGACACAGGGGAACAAATTTCCAGTTCTCTATGGGTTATGGGTCAGGTAGGCTATCATTCATCACGTGGTATGTGAGCACCGGTGATTGACTAAATCAGACACCTGACAAGGAAGGTCCGGCTGGTAGCACATCACAGTAGACAATCTGGCATTTTCGTTGGATTTGGTCCTGATAATTAAATCTTTGCATTTTGATATATGGTTCTTCCGTTCTTCAGCTTTCTTATGCTGACACCTCGTCGATTGTATGAGTACGGGGAGGCGAATCAGGCCACAGTTCGAGGCCCGAACACATTAAACATAAATTTGGCAAATATGTTATATAAAAATGCAATTAAATTGTCTATGTACTGAAAAGTTTTCGGCCTGGCGTATTTCCAAAGTTTGGCCAAATGACCAAATATTAGAACAATTTTTTGGTCGAGCCGAAAATTTTTCAGCAAACCCCGTACTTTTTTTTTTTTTTTACTAAACCATTTAGTGCAAACAATGAATAAATGTAAATCTAATAACTGTCTATATTTCTGAGATAAGGTATTGCAACTATTTACATTGTTCGAACTGTTGTCCTCATCTTTATTGTCATATGCACGACGTTTCGGTCGTTGTACGCTCCGGCCTTCTTCAGGTGATATACGTTGGAATTTCGAACCGAATATCTCAGAATTAAGAATATCTGAATATGTTGGTTTCAGTTAATTCCCTTTGATAACCCAACTCCAAAAATTCTTGTTTCCTCTGTTGTGGCCAGACTCAACTCTTTGAGTCAAGTTACTATTGGATCAATCAACCAACGCTTTTATCTACTGGGCCATGTGTTCGGTTGAAAATTCCAACAAATAAAGCCTGAGAGTTGTCCTATGAATAACTGTTCTAAGTTTTACTATGAGTGACTGTTGTGTTTCTTTTTATTTCAGAATAATTAAACATGTAATAGTCATTTTTTTAGTCATTTGCGAAAATGGAAGCAAAAAAGACGCTTATAGTTAACATCAGAAAGAGACAGTTGAAATTTCTAGGGTATATTATGAGGAAAAAGATTCTGGAACATTTGACACTCATAGGACATACTGAAGTCAAGAGGAACAGAGAAAAACAACGCATAACGTGATTGCGTGAATGGCATAACAGCGTTCAGGAGGGATAACAAACACAAAATTTATTAAGAGCTACAAAGGACAGGAAATTATGGAGAGCCATGATCGTCAACGTCTTGAAGTGACACGGCACATTCAAGGAAAAAAATGTTTGAATTAATACCTGGACACTGAAAAATATATTACTTTCGAATTTTTAATATATTTCTAGCATAAAATGATTTACAGTGCGTCTATAATAAAATCACTAGCAATGCATTTACAAAATGTACTAGGCTGGCCAGAGAGTTCTGATCCACTTAGGAACAACAAATCTTGACCTCAGTCTGGTGAAATTTCCAAGGAGTACTGCATTTGTAGCTTGTTTTAAACGGTCACACCATCAAAGCTAAACTGTACTGCCAGCAGTTAGACCGCGTGTACGACAAACTAAAGGAGTAACCTGCTTTAGTCAATCGAAGTCGGGCTTTGCAAGAGAATGCGAAGCCACACACTGCCAGGTTGACTAAGGAGAAGTTCAAACATATGAATGGTGTTGGGATTCTTCCACATCCACTATTCAGGCCCGATGCTGCTCTGAGTCACTACGTTCAATTCCGCTCCATGACAAACTTCCTCTGCGACCAGCGAGTCAACACTTTTGATGAAGTGAAGGAAGTTTGTTTTCAGTTTTTTGATTCAAAGTCAGCGAACGGGTATCTAGAACAAATTCGGATGCGGGCTGATAGCTGGCAGAAGATCGTCGAAAATGATGGAGTTTATTTTGAAGAATAAATGTAGGTGTTGCTACATAAACTTTTATTGTTTTCTTTCCGTTTTCTGAGTGATTAAAGTCATTCAAGTCATATATGAAAGCCATATTATCTGAAACACTTGCATTAATTCGGGATAACTAAAATTTTCTATAATTTTCAATGCATTTCTAAATTTAAAAAAAATTAATCTAAGCCCTGTAATGTGATTTACAAAATTCAGTAGAAAGTTACATATCAAGTTCGCATTTCCAAAGATTATCGTCCAAATGTATATTAGCACCATCACTAATATGATTAGTTTAGGTAAGGTTAGTTGTTTTTTACGACGGGTCAACCCTTGTTCGGTTATATACTATCTGAATTTCTGAGATGAAGAATTATTGTTTCGTGGGCTCGTTGGTGCCTGATTTTTAAGAGGGGCCACATTGAGGCTGAAGCCTAATCGCGTAAGACAGTACCTCCGCCCTTTCAGTAACACGGTCTGTAAAAGCCACAGAGACCGGTGTACATGGATCTGTAGGTACACTCTCCTAAGGTCCAACAGAGATACAACGACCGCTGTGGCTTTTCCAGACCGTGCTACAGATTCGTTCATGGCGTACAAACATCTCATCGAGCGGTACCTGCGGTACGGCGAATCCGTGGATGCATACCTGACTGAATTAAAGAAACTTATGTTCTTGTTGGGCAGTGTGAGCGATCGTACGCTGGCTTGCGCATTTGTGCACGGATTGCCAGGCAATGTAAAGCGGACTCTTCGTGCGTCGTCTAGGATGGACGCGTTGTCTACTGACCAGCTGCTTGTCTGAGCCAAAGCGATTATGAGAGACGAGGAGATCGGGGATATCGTGGTGGCAGCGGTGGATCGGCCAATGCAAAGGACGAATAGTGATGTCAGAAAGTGCTTCATATGTAATGGCATTAGTCACAGGTCAGAGCCGAGAAAATGGCAGGGACCGTAATAGCTTGTGGTCGTTTTGTTTGGAGCCCGTGATCTCTTTGAGACATACTGGCAGAGCATTTGTCGTCTACCAGCAAATGTATGACAAAGCACAATCCGGCTTTGATCAGACAAGACGAACACAATCATTGTTTTTTGGGTTTTTTTTACATTATTTACATACGGACTACGGTTCTCATCTTTGTTGTTATTATTACAACGTTTCGACCGTTGTATCCACCCGCCTTCATCAAGTGTATGTCGATCCAGGTAAAGCAGTCGAACGCGAAAAATCTACCCTGATCGACAAACACCTGATGAAGGCCAGAGGGCACAACGGTCGAAAGTTTGTTCGGTTTTTTAATATCGAAATTATTACAGGACTCCCAATGAGGATCGAAGTCGCTATTCAGTAGTAATGTTTTTTACTGGCCTCGCTAACCACTATCTGCCTAGGGATGTAGTATGTATGAGATGGGGAGTGCGTGTCGCCGATTAAGGTATGTTTTGACATTCCAAAATACCGGTAGAAGTATGGAAGGTAAGGCGATTAAAATTTTGTGATACAAAAAATAGCTAAGATGAAGGAGTGCTGCAGTAAAATGAAAAACAACTAATTCGACTAGCAATTTAATGATTTAATAAACAGAACTAATCTCTTATGGCTACGTTATAAATATTCCGACTGGATAGACCTAGAGAAATTCCACGGGTTTTGATACCGAAGATTCTCTATTATCTCATGCCTTTTTTTTTCTTCTTCCCGCACCCTTTGTATGTATCTTCTCATTATCTCCCTTATCCCTTCAAATCTTCTTTATCATCCATGTTTTTATCTAAATGTTATACAAATGTCGATTATTTTTATATATGGAAAGGGAATAGGGAATGCATAGATATTTTCTACTGTAACCTTTCTTTCAGCTTTCTTTTGTTCTGCATGCTCTTTGGAAACTTTCTCAGTAGTAGATCGCCTTAGAAGGCAGGATCATCCCACCTGAACGTATTTCTTATTGGGCCCCACCTGCAACTTTATGCGCTGTTTTTTTTTTTTTTTTTTTTTTTTTTTCAAGGCAAGGCCTGGCACATTTTGCCATGATGCGTGTGCCAATTATACCCTTATCAGATTTGCTGTCAGGGTAGGTATTTTTGGGCTTCGTGTATTTGAAACACAACGTCACTTTGTTGGTGTTCTTCTCCTCCTCCTTTTCCTCCTTCTCCTCTTCCTCTTTCTCTACCTTCTCTTCTTAGTACTACTACTACTACTACTAATAGTAATAATATCAATAACAAGTAGTACACGTGAAAATTTCACAGCTTTCCTGTTTTCATTTTGTTTTTATTCTTTCCTTCTTTTTCTCACTGAAATCAAACAGCATCTCTGATATGTCTTTTTCATCTTTCCACGTGAACAAAACGGAAGAGTTCATTATTTATGAGGTATTTGTAGAGCGTTTCTATCTATCTATCTATCTATCTATCTATCTATCTATCTATCTATCTTTTTCTCACCGAAACCAAACAGTGTCTCTGATATGTCTTTTCCGTTTTTCCACGCGATCATAACGGTAGAGTTCATTATTTATGAGGTATTGGCAGATCGTTTCTATCTTTCTTTCTTTCTTTTTCTCACTGAAACCAAACAGTGTCTCTGATATGTCTTTTCAGTTTTTTCCACGCGATCATAACGGTAGAGTTCATTATTTATGAGGTATTGGCAGATCGTTTCTATACCTCTTTCTTTCTTTTTCTCACTGAAACCAAACAGTCTCTCTGATATGTCTTTTTCATCTCTCCACGTGATCAAAACGGAATAGTCCAATATTTATAAGGTATTGGCAGGTGGAAACGTACGTATGTTCTAAGTATCTAAGAGAAAGGCAAGCAGAATTATAATCAAAATAAAGAATTATCCATAATTATTGAAGTGAATAAATGTCTTCTGAAATGTCTTATTGGAAACACTGGAAATAAACGGTATTATTGAAACTGCTGAGACAAAATAACATTATCACAATTTAAAAGATTACTGAGGAGAGTGTTGTAGTATTAAGAGGGCTTACTGCCCTTCTGTCCTTAGTGTCTGCCGCTAGATGTTACTGGTCTGAAATCTCACAACGACAAATAAGGAAAGAATTCACAGTTGGTCTTTTGTGACATTAGGAATTATACAAAGTAGTAATTATACAGAACCGTAAGAATGAATCAGATACAATATATTTAAGTCTGGGTATAATGAAGAAGAGACTCGCGCCAAAGGAGATGTGGTTCTACAGAAGGATGCTAAGGATATCATGAACTGAGCATATGAGCAACTATGAGGTCTTAGAGAGGTTACAAACAACGAGAAGGCTTATACTTAACATCAGAACGAGGCAGCTAAAGTTTCTGGGACACATAATGAGAAAGGAGGGCCTGGAGAATCTGATACTCAAATAGAGAGAAAGAGAGACAAAGGAAAGCAGTGACATACTTTACGAGCTTGAGCAGGTGGATGACAGAATGTGGTGTGGGGGTGGAAGCAGAGGGAAGGAGCTTGCTTAGAGCTGCAAGGGATAGAGGGAGGTGGAAAGCCATAATCGCCTACGTCCTGAAAGAATATGGCTCATAAAAAGAAAGAATCCAACGAGCAACAATGATGCAAAATAAATGATAACATTACTTTTTGATGTTATTGTGATGGCTGGACATGCAATGTTGTTAAATAAGATTATTGTTTATTATTTCATCGTTATCGTTCCTTTAATATCAGTGGCAGTAATTATAGTAATTATAACAAGAGAGAAAGGGGGAGAAAGAGAAGAGAGGAAGAAGAGAAATCATAGACAAAACAATAGGAGTAAAAAAAATACCTCTTTGTTTTTGCGCCCCGTTTGTTACTCTTGATACAGACAGCTCCCTGCATCTTTTATCATCTGGTAGCTGCTGATCACTGTAAAAAAAAAAAAAATAGGCGGGAAAAAAAATGGCACACGAATAACATACAGGGGTTGCTTACGGCCTCAAGAAATGAACTGAAAGTGCTAATCTAGAGACAGACAAAAGATGATATATATACTTTAAGACTAACAGTTTATCAGTTCAGACGTTTCGTTTATCGGCAGTTTTTGCTCCCGAGTCGCAATAAATAGCTGTTATTGTTTTCCTTTTTTTTTATCTTTTAGCAAAAAGTCTCCGTGCGTGTCTTTCGTCTCCCTATTGCACACTGCATCTTGATAAACGCGTGAAGCAAAGCGATGACAACAGAGGGATGTACAAAGGCTTTTAAAAATCAGTTTTTAGGGCAGTTTGCCTATGATTCATTCTTTATTCTTGTGCTTGGTTTTCTTCGATTTATTTATTTTTTACTTGATTTTGTAGCATTTTTAACCTTGACCCTGAATATTTATGTTATTATTGAAATGAATAAATGTCTTCTGAAGTGTCTTTTTGGAAAAGTGTCGTTTTTTTTTTTGTTGGATTTCTTTTTCTGTCTCTTTCTTTCCTTCTTTCTTTCTTTTCCACCCTATTAAAATATTTCTGTTATATTTCTGCTGCTTCCTTAATTAATTACTTTCTTTCTGTTCTGTTGGGTATTTTTTATCTTACTTGGACCTTTCTTCATTCTTTTTCCTTTCTTTTCCCCCATTTAACCTTTCTTTCGCCCTTTCTTTCTTTTTTTATCTAACTCCCTTTCTTCCTTACTTCTTTTCATCTATACCCTCACTGTATCTTTTCGTTTTTTTCATCCAAACTTTCTTTTCTTTTTTTTTTCCATCTAACCTTTTTTCTTTGTTTTTGTTATTTAACTATTCTTTCTTTCATTTTCCTAATTTTTACTTTCTTCCTTTTTATTTTTTATCTATCCTTTCTTGCTTCCTTTCGTTTTTTTCAGATGACATTTCTTTTTTCTTTGCTTTTTTTTTATCTAACCTTTTGTTCTTCATTTCTTTTTTCATTTAACCTTTCTTTCTTTCTTTCTTTCTTTCTTTCTTTCTTTCTTTCTTTCTTTCTTTCACAGCATTTATTTAATATTTTCTTCGTTTACTAGCTTTCCATTTCTACCTATTTTATCTCATTTTCTAAACTTTTCTTATTGTTTTCTTTCTCTTATTTATATCATTTTTTTTTTTTTTAAAAAGCCACATCCTCCTGGCGACGGATTAAACTGACACCTTTTTTTCAAGATATTTAAATTATAATTGTAAATTTTAATACAGTGTAACCCGGATATAAGAGAGTTGTCGGGACCGAAGAAGTCTCTTATATCCGGGTTTGGTCTATTTTATATACATTAACACAGGCTCTAATTTGGGACCAGAGAAAATCTCTCTTATATCCGGGTTTCTCTTATATCCGGGTCTCTTATATCCGTGTTACACTGTACTGGGAACCGAAAATTTCACTATAATATATTGGAAAATTTCCAAGATTCAACCGAAATCAAGACAATACAAACTTTAAACAAAATGATCACAATATATGAAAGAAAGAATTAATTTAAACTGACGCCAGGATGATAGAGGTTTTTTTTAGTTGAGGCTCTGCTTTAATTCAGTTTTCTTTTCATTGCCTGTTTGTTTCTTTCATAATCGAAGCACGTCTTGAAAAACTCTCGGTTAAAAAAATACTTCAATAAATTTGAGAAACCATGTCACTTAGATCAATAGATTTTAATTATACTTTCTGCATCAGCGCGGCCATCTTAAATTAATAAAGACAAGTTTACATTGGACATATATGAACGCGTATATAAACGCATAGTTTTAGACAAGGTATGCATAAAATATAATATTGAACCTAAATTCGTGCCTCTAAATGGATATGCATATATGCATACAAATCTATTAGTTTTTCCACCTTTCTTCAGGTATTTGTTATGCGAATTTTTCGTATACGCTGGCATTTGGTAGAGCCATAAATTGGAAAAATTTACCTTTGAGGCACCTTTTTGTAAAGTTTACCTTATTCACATTTAGTCGTCTCAGAGAATAGGAAAATATTGCAATAATATTTATAACTTTAAAATGCAGAAAAATTACCCGAGGCTACAAGTTTTGCATGAGAATATTGTTCGAAATTAGTAGGAAATTTCTCAAGAAAAGTGTTTCAAATGTAAACATCGAAATATCTCAGCAGTCCAAGTTAAATAGACGCCTTTAGATATAGCATTTTACATAGCCAGATCTTAGATCCACAGTAAAACTTAGGGCTATGGATCAGCAGATATAGTTTAGGATTGGGGACTGTAATATCCCAAATCAGGATCTCTGTCCCAGATTAGTGACTCTCGTGATGAAAAGGTCCCTTGGCATATGGAAAACTAATTTCAAACCAAAGTAACTGTCAATATTCATCGTAATAAGTACGAAATTAAAATAAGTCATTTGATATATTTAACTAAACTCTCAAGTTTTTGTTCACGTCTACCGTGGCCAGGTATTGAGCACACAACTCTTTCGGTCAAATCACTGGATTATTTCAACCATTAGTCTTTGGGAGACACCAGTGTAACTTTTGGGACTTTTAAATCTAATGTCTCATTATATATTTTTTTACCAGAACTCATATTACAATTTGTTGTTATTTAGCACTGGTTCTTCTACTGTATTCATGTCTATGGCTTAGGAGGTTTATGTGGCCTAGGCATATGCGCTGATTCCTTAGATTTTCGTATTTTCCAGTGATGTTGTCTGTCTGTTATTTTAACCTCATCCAATTACTAAAGGGAAATAACTGAAACTGAGATATCCAGAAAAGGCACGACACGTGGAACTAGAACAATCTAGCCCGGTGGACGAAATAAGAGGTTCAGTTCGAAATACCAACGTATACCGCCAGAAGAAAGCTGGAGCTTACAACGGCAGAAGCATCGTGAATATGACAATAAAGATGGGAACAACAGTCCGAACAATGTAAATATACACTATTTACATTGAGATGAGGTAGTTATAATACCTCATCTCAGAAATATAGACAGATCCTGAAGAAGGCCGGAGTGTACAACGGCCGAAACGTCGTGAATATGAGAATAAAGACGAGACAAAAGTCCGAACGATGTAAGTAGTTACAATACCTCATCTCAGAAATATAGACAGAAGTTTTTATTTTTTAAACTTAAATTTTACAAGTTTTTTCCCCCATATATTTGCCTTTTGTTTTCTAGATGCAAATTATCCAAAATGATTTAAAAAGAACTTATGTCGATAGACTGACTTACACATGAGAATCTTTAAAAATACTTTACAGCTTCTAAACACGAATTTTAATCTTTTGGTGTCGTTTTCTTCTATGTGCCGTGTCTCTTCAGTATGTCGGTGATCATGGCTCTCTACATTTTCCTATCCTTTGTAATACTTAGCAATGATTGTCTTTTTACTATCCCTCCCCATCCCTATCCTGTCATCGATTTACACAAGCTCGTTAGGTAGATTATTCAATGTTTTCCTCTGTCCCTCTTGAGCCTGTCTTGTGAGTGTCAACTTTTCCAAGTCTTCTTTCCTATTTATGCATCCTATAAATTTCAAACCTTTCAGAGTGATATGAATGATCGACTTGGCTAGCTCTTGTCGTGATTTCAACCCTAGGTGTTCCGCACCTGCGTCAGTGTGATTTTGGCTGCTGATAACAAAAGATCGAAAACAGAAATCGAAGCTATAAACTTTCCAGCGAGGCTTGCATTCATAATTCTATAACAAGGTGTATTGATCCTTAGAAAGTTAGATAGTGGGATAAATGTTTTTCTGTGACTTTGACAGGATCAGATTGCAACAGATACGAGCAGGCTAAAAAGGGTAGAAATAAACTAGACGAATACGTGCGCTGTATAGCAATAATTGATAAAAAGTTATCTCCCCTGAAAAAAAACAAACTTTATTTTTCAAAACGATATCAAACTACATTTATTTGCGTTCCAATTTTTAATTAATTTTTTCCTTTAGCCTTAAGTTCACTCAGTAACAATTAGACCGAATGTGAGTGTGAGATAATTTTTAGCAATTATTAATACATGCCACATACTTGTTGCATTGGGCCCTACTAAGCTTCGTAAATACAGAAAAGCCGTTTATTATTAATAGAAATATTATCATACGGATATTGTTATTAAAATCAGCACTTCATTTAAAAGAATTAATAAGTAATAATTTTAAGCCGATAAACGTTTTATTAATTTTTCCTATATTGTTTATAACAATGAATTTGATGGCATCTATAAATTTCTAAAAATTAATTTAAATTGTTCGAATTTTCATATCATTTACGTAATGTCATCAGCTGGTTATTATGAACTAAATGACCCTGCCCCAAAGTGATCGCAATAAATTGATTCGGCTGTATTTCTACTACTACTACTACTACTACTACTACTAATAATAATAATAATAATAAGAGGAAAAAGAAGAAGAATTAATTTATTATGTAAAGTTGTTTCTGAAAATGAATTTATAACAATAAAAGAGAACAGTTCAATTTTTTATATCCTTTGCTTAATGTTATCAGTCAGTTATTGTTATTTTAAAATTTCTGTCGAAAAATGATCACAATAAGAAGCTTTTACTGATTGCTACTATTAAAACTAAGTTACCCCTGCTATTACCTCAGATAAAAAAAAATGGGTTATTCCTGTTTGATTGCGAGGATAGACTGAAGAAAAGATATATCAAAGGTGCTGTTTAGTTTTAGGGAAATAAAGAAATAAAGAAAGAAAGAAAGAAAGAAAGAAAGAAAGAAAGAAAGAAAGAAAGAAGGAAGGAAGGAAGGAAGGAAGGGAAGATAGAGGTAGCGATGACACTCACATATGTTTAACGTCTGCTTCAGTGAAATGGAAACTCAAGTTTAATCTTTTCGTTTGTACTTTAAATAATGACCATTCATATTTGTGGTCGTTATTGTAATAGTTTGTTAAAGTTGTTAAGCTCAAATATTTGCTCAGGCAATTTCAATGTGTATTTTATAGTCATGGAAATCGTGTGGAGTTTATACAGTCATTAAGTTAAGAATTATGAATCCTCAGAAAATTATAACCGGAAAACAATTATTGCTAGTTAATTTATAATGTAAAGTTGTCTTCAACAATGAATTTATAGCATTGTCTGTTCCAATTTTTACATCCTTCGCTTAATGTTATCGACTGGTTATTGTAATTTAAAAGACTTTGTTACCAAATGATCACATTTAGTACCTTCCTCTGTATATCAAATGTCTTACGGCCATATCACGTTGAAATATCGGTTCTCGTACGATCACCAAATTTAAGCAACGTCAAGCCTGGTCAGTACGTAGATGGGTAACCGCTTGGGAATACCAGATGCTTTAAGCTTGGATGTGCGGGTGGTGTAATGGATAATCGCTCGGAATTATGAATCGGAGAGCCGAGTTCCAATTCCCGTTGGATTCAGTTACGCGTAGATACCCGTGGGAAAGGTATGACACCACCTTTCCCAGCTATAGGTTAATTAGTAAGACGTGTATCATTAAATCATTATTATCTTCAAAATTTCTAACACTCTAAATATATATTTCTGGCTTTAAATAACCTGCAAAGGGTTTATAAGACGCAGAAAACGAATCAATCAATCAAATTACTATTATGGTGATGTTGAAAATTTATCGACCCTACAGGAAGAGATTTTAAAAAAAGAATTGCGAAAATGTATTATTTGGTGAGATTTGAAAAAAAATAAAAATAGAAAAAAAATAAAAACAAGCAAAGGTATAGTGCTAAGTTTGCCCTACTATTTTACCAATAAATGAAGAGGAAAGAATTATAATCTGAGGTAATCGGTTGGAATTTGAACTCGTCTTGCTGATTTCATTTGTCGCCCTAAAGAAAATGTTTTACAATCTAAAAACATTTTCTGGTTTTAAATAAACTGCAAAGGGTTGATAAGACGTAAAAAAAAAAACAACAAATTAATCATTCAGTATGTATATAAACATATTTAACCGAAGAAGAAAATCTATCTGATGCCGAGCCACATAAAATGTCTGTTTTAAGAAACAACTCGACCAGCTACAACACCGATTTTATCTCGTTCAAAGTACATAAAATGTAAATTACGCAGTGCTGGCGGTGATGGGAAGAGGCGCTTCGAAAGACAAATAAAACAGGCCTGATTTAAACGAACACGTTCCTGACAAATCAAAGCCCAGCAAAAATAATTAAAGCTCTGTTGGCCAGCCTAATTACCAGAGAGACCAATCTTTGATATTCGAAGTTGAAATACGTAATTCACCCGTTTATATCAGCTACTATTCTGTTCTATTCTTCCGCTTCTCTTAGCATTCGATACAATAAATAACCGTTTATTTCACGAACAACCGTGACAGCTCATTTTCATTAAGGTCGATAACACGTCTTTCTCATTCCCCGTTCACTCTTTGAACTCATTACTCCGTATAGAGAAACATATCATCCCAAGATCGCTCCACAATTAGGCTAGTTCCAGGCAAAGAAATGCCACCAAACCAGTAGAATGTACCATTAACTTGCAAACGGTCGCCAGAGACAACACTATCGTTATCTTTAATAACTGGAGCATAACAGATGCAACTTAATAATTCTGAAAGGTTATCCTAGAACGTAGTTACCAAAATATCCATCAAATCTTATATTATCTCACTGGACGCAAAGTGAATGTTTGCCCAGTGCTTGCCTTGGAGAAACGTATGCCACAGACGCCATTGTACATTTGCAGAAATTATTTCTATTAGCGTTATTTTTCACTCCTATTTATATTTCTCTTACAGCCATTCGCCATCTTTCCTGCCTTTTGTTATTCTTTACTTTCCCCGTTCTTTCTTTCTTTTCATCATTTCTGACTTCAACTGCTCTTCCAATACACTTTCTCCTTGTTTTTGTTTAACATAATTATTTGTTTTGACATAATTCTTTCTTTCTTTCTTTCTTTCTTTCTTTCTTTCTTTCTTTCTTTCTTTCCATAACTTCCGATTTTTCTCAATACTTCCACTTCTAACATTACTTTTTTCTCTCGGTCTGTTAAATAAAACGTCACAATCACATTAATCTTTCTTTCTTTCTTTCTTTCTTTCTTTCTTTCTTTCTTTCTTTCTTTCCCTAATTTCTAACATTTCTCCACATCTCCACATCTCTTATAACATTACTTCTTTCTCTCTCTATTTAAAGAAAACATCGAATTCACATATTTCTTTCTTTCTTTCTTTCTTTCTTTCTTTCTTTCTTTCTTTCTTTCTTTCCATAATTTCTGACATTTCCCAATACTTCCACTTCTCTCCTAACATTTCTACTGTCTGTCTCTCTTACTTAAAAAAAACAAAACAAAAAAAACATCGTATTCACATTATTCTTCCTCCCTTCCTTTCATTTTTTTTTGTTTTGGCATAATTCTTTCTTTCTTTCTTTCTTTCTTTCTTTAACTTCCGACTTTCCTACTGTTAACATCACTTCTCTCGCTCTATCTCTTTTTTTGTTTTGTGGAAAACATCGGAATTACATTAATATTTTTCCCTTCTTTCTTTCTTTCTTTCTTTCTTTCTTTCTTTCTTTCTTTCTTCCTCCCTTCCTTCTATAATTTCTGTTTTTCTTCACTTCTTCAACATCATTGTAAAATTGAAATGGAATTATACTTATTCACTTAATCATTTTAGATATGAAAATTTATAATTAGTATGCATGTAATAGCTATATTTTGTTGGTAATTACAGAAACATGTATGCGAGAGAATGATAATATTTAGTTGTATAAACTTGTGCAATTTCAATAATTACAGCTAATTATTATTATTATTATTATTATTATTCATATCTTTACCCTGAAGTTATCTGATTGTGGTTACTATAGATCGATTGACAGAAAATCTCAAGTTTCAAGCACGCTTTTCATCACGCGCATTGACCTCAGCAATGATAGATTGCTTGACCCTCCATTTCAAGCAATATTGCCTGTAAGGTCTTTGGGGAAGTTTTCAATGTGAACATCATGGAAAAAATAGTTAGATTCATGTTATACAAATCTGTTCGATCTTGGGAAAGGTCCTGGGATTGTTCCAATTTTTCACATTTCAGCAGGTTTCAGACATGAATTTACATTCCAGATCATAGAAGCTTACCCTATCATGTAGAAACGTCTATAATATATTATAATTAAGGCATTAAGAACAGGATTAGGAACAGGACCTTCGTCTGAACATCATTGACTTATATTATGACACTGCACCATAACATTACAATTCTATGTATACATCGTGCAACGCTAAGATATTGCTTTGAACACCCACAGTCTAAAGTATACATAGATCTAAAGTATACCTAAGTCCATAAAAATAACTTGATCTAAAGAAGACATCGTTATATATAGCTTTTAAGAAGCCATAATCTAAAGAATATCAATGTTGAAATCACATTGACGTCTAAAGAATATCTAGGCTTAAAATCACTAGACCTAAAGAATATAATGATGTATAGAATGGTTAGATCAAATATCTAGGTTTCTTCATAAATACAAAATCCAAAGTATGCCTGGTACTATCAAGGTCTATAGAATATCACGGTTTAAAAACAGTAAACCTAAAAAAATACATATCAAAAGAATATCTAGTTTTAAAGAATATATAAATTTAAAAACGAGACTAAAATATCCAGATCCAAAGAATATCTAGGTTTAAAAAACGTCAAACCTAAAAAGAATATCCAGGTGAATATATAGGACTCAAGCAATGTAACAAATTGGCCACAAAATGATAGTGTACTGTTTCAAAATGGGTGAATTACATCAGAGATTATTTTGAGACGAAAAGCAATTATTCGCAGTTTATTTTAAAATTACTCGGTCACATTATGAGTACAGAAACGGAAATTAAATATAACAGAAAAAATATATGACTCCTCCAAAACTACATAATAGGAGCATACTTGTTTTTGTTTAATTTTAAAGCATTAGTGGGGGGATCTAGTGTTTCGCAAACACATATTAAATGACGGAAGAAACATATATATATATATATATATATATATATATATATATATATATATATATATATATATATATTATTGCCAGGTTTATTTTCATTAAGGAAAATACATCGACGAAAATAACTGCCACGCTGGCATCGGTATTACAACCTCTTTACAGCAATGAGAAAGGTTCTGCCGCAGTGTTGGAATCCCCGGAGCTGAGCAACTTCTTCCATCTAAAATGAGGATAAACATAGCTCTATTTACAGCATAGGTGTGGGGCGATAATCACGTCTCAGTAGGTCCTTATTTGCAATGGTTACCTCCTGTGCCAGGTAAGTATCCTAAGCATCTTGGTAACGGATTGTTGTTTTGGTTGTTTTTCAAGGCTTTTTTATTTGTTGAATCAGATTTACAACAATCGCCGGTTTTTAAAAAAAAATATGTGAGTGCTGATAGGATACGATAGGATACGAAACGAGGATGGATGTGTTGGAAATCCATGGTAGGTTTCAGATTGTATAGATTGGGGTCTGCAATGATATTGAGAAAGATACTGGAGATTTGAGGTACTTTCTGTCACTGAATACTCATAGACGATCACCAGATATCTGGTGGGTACAAGCAAATACAATACTACTACTACTACTACTACTAATAATAATAATAACAAGAAGAAGAAGAAGAGGAAGAAGAAGAACGATAGTAACAACAAAGAAAACAATAATACTAGTAAGCTCAACAAAGACAATAATAACAATAACAACAACATAAAGCAATAATAACAACAACAACAATAAAGACAACAGCAACAACAAAAACAACAACAGCAACAATAATAATAATAATAAACCCCGAATAATTTAACAAGATATCGAACAGAAAGAAAAACAATGAAGTTTATACTTGCATAAGGACAGTGAGATAAATTCTGACATCAAGTGATGTCATTTCAGATCTATCAGACAACAATAGCCGCAGCAGCAGCAGCAACAACAACAACAACAACATCAACAACAATGATAATAATAATGATGATGATGATGATGATGAAGAGAAGAATGATAATTTTCACATTTTCCTGATGAATTATCAAAATCTATCACGTTTGGTTGATAACGAGTTTTTTTTTTAATAGCTTAGTCAGGATCTAAGTATGAAGTAAAAGTGTTATAATCGACAGTTAAGATGAAAAAAATTACAAATGCCTCTGAAATGTTACAAATCCTTTTAAGACAGTATCTGTCTTTAATGTCAATTAGTCGGCTGCTAGTTGAGCCGTGGCCTGTATCAGTAGAGGCGGTGAGTTCGGGCGACGTAGGCGTCAGTGGCGTCATTATTATCTGATGCTTCCAGCCAGGCTATTTGAGGGATCTTGTTTACGCCATTTGCTCATGGCTTCTCGTTTCATCTTCCTTTTCACGCTTCTATTAATTTCCCCGAATTAACTGTTAAGAACTGGTCCTTGTTCTTTAGGCGAGTGGACCGCTTGCCTTCACCTTGTTCAGCTGTTATGTTTTGCAAGTGGTACTGATGACCATTCATTTCTCTTTTTTTTTTTTTGGTAGGGGGTCCCCTTCTATGCTATTCTCACCTCGATGTCCATACGCATGCGTAGTCACAGCTAATTGGCAGGTAACGAGTTTTCAGTAACAGAAGAGCGAGTTTTGATTTGTGGACTCAGTACTAATCACAATCTTCATTCTCTTTTCACACCATACGCAACAACAGCAGCAAGACAAAATATATTAATAAAACTTCGAATCTTCTTCACTACCCCGATCATTTTATTCTTGATGCAAGACAAAAAGCTTACAAAATCTATAACACTAAAAAATTAAGTACTAAATACATTAAAAGTATTAAGTTAATATTTATGCCAACTAACTCCTTACACATTACTCTTAAAAACGTTTAACTAAACACTAAAACTATTACTACTAGTTCGAAGACAATCATAGGTTGGGCAAGCAAAAACATAGACTCAACAACGTATCGGAAGTGAGGATATATTAGATAAACTACGCGGGGTGCCATATGAAATACAAAGGCGAGACGTCTAGAAATCTAAAAGCATATGTTTACGAACACAAAAGAGACCACCGTTGTGATAATCCATAAAACTTCTTAAGTAACACATAGAACAGGCAATAACTTTGATTTAAAGAAATGGTAACTTAAGAAAAATGAGCACAACCCATTATGAAGAAAATATGCTGAAGGAATATTGATTGATAACTAAAACAATAAATACTCGTCAGACACACGTTTTTTTTTTATTTTACCAACATTCGTAAAATCTGTACTTAATAAAGGCAAGATCCAAACATTTGCAAATGGGGGAAATTAGTATTGCATACTCGCTTCCAATATTCGTCATATTTATCATGCATTCAACATGCACTAATATATCAATATAATTGCGCTAACGTTTCAAGAATTAAACGCGCGCGCGCGCACACACACACACACACGTGTGTGTGTACGCCATAAAGAAAACACGTAACACCCACAAAAATTGATGCACTGAAAAATACTAACGTCTACTTGAACAAATGAAAGCAAAACAAGTATGTAAAAATCAAAACAATTCCTCATTATTCCACTTCCAAATAATGTATAATGAAGCTCACTAAATAGTGAAACATGCCAAATTGATAAAGGTTTATTTCTTATTACTTATTTAATTATATATATTGGGGTAATTACATTAGAAAAAAATCAGGAAATCTTATTAATACATTAAACACATCTATCTATATATAAAATTCTGTGATCTCCGTTAGGCCGACCGTCCGTCCGTTACACCCTCTAAAATCACCATATGTTGACCAATTGAAACCAATCTTTTGAGAGAAGTGCAAACAGGTAAGTGGGGGGGGTACAGTTGGTTTTCCTAAGGTGCATAGCTTAATATAATAAATTTTCATTAATTTTTTTAGAAAAATTAAATGTTTTACTAAAGAACGCTGAGTGAGTTTTGTGAGTGGATTGATTAGCACTTCAGGGGAGGTAATTTGATATGGTGTTGTTTTAAAAGGTTTGCAGTAGATAGTTTTAAACATCGAGAATTGTATTAGAAGTTTTAACTTATTTCTTAAAAACTCTCGACAACGCCATACTTAGTTACCTCCCTTGAAGCAATAGTCAAGCCAATCACAGTAGTCACTCAGCATTTTTCATTTCCCCAGTGAAAAAAAAAACTTTCAGATCAATACAGCAATTTTGTCTTTGAAAATGATGAACACTACAATATTTGTCTCGAAACAAACAACACCCTGATGATGACATTGTGCTATGTCGAAAGTACTCGGAATAAAATAATTTATATCAACACGGCGATTTTCTCTCTTTCTTTAATAATGACACCAAAATGCTTGTCCGTGAATATGATAGGATCCAACTGAAAATAAGTATACAAATCTTGTCTAAATTATTCAATGGAACATGTCTCAATATATATATATATATATATGTGTGTGTGTGTGTGTGTGTGTGTGTGTGTTTAGGTATTGCAAAATAGTCATTCAAAGAATAAATCAAGTTAATGTAACTAATGGCGAATTCACTTCGCTAACAGATTAAGAAGGCATTAACTTACTGACCAATCGCTGAACGACACGATCCTTGTTTATATTAATTGTACTATGGATTAGATGTTCGGTTCTTATTGTTTGCAACGTAAAAATAATATCTATTGGATTTTTTCCTCCGCAAGAGCTCAAGAGAAATAACTTTTTCAGGAGCATATAGCCTTGGGGCGGGTAGATCAACGTATTTTAGTAGACTCGGCAGTTTTCAATCTGCTTGTCTGAATCGTCTTCAAGAAGCGAGAGCAAGATCTAAAATGTCAGCCAATCTAACAGTGATCTCATCCACAATCCTTACTCTTACACCATATGTGGCCTCTTTTGTAAATCACTAACGGGTCTTAAGTGCCACTTAAGATTATCGCACAAAATTTCATGACTGAATCAATTGGTTAAGTTGTCAGATCCTGATAGGTCGAAACCGACAGGAGAGTCCATTTATATATATATATATATATATATATATATATATATATATATATATATGTGTGTGTGTGTGTGTGTGTGTGTGTGTGTGTGTGTGTATGTGTGTGCGTGTTTCGCTCTGAAAGTAAATCTTTCTATTTTATTCAGCCAGTCTACACCAATAGATGTGTTTGTTGGTTGTATAGCAGTCGAGGTGGAAACTTCTCGCCCATAAATATTGCTCTGTTAAAGATAACAGTTGAACGGCAGTTCGGAAAAATGGTGTCTGACATAAAAGAATGTAATATAACAGGAGTATCATTCAATTACACCATGCGGTAAACGTGCATTACTTTAATGCTTTTAATAATATTAATTATATTATTAAAAATAATATAATTAGATTAATAATAATAATAATAACAATAATAATAATAATCTTTGTATATATAATAAACCATATATATATATATATATATATATATGTGTGTGTGTGTGTGTGTGTGTGTGTGTGTGTGTGTGTGTGTGTCTGTGTGTGTGCAAATGTATAGAAAAATAGGAAAGAACCATTAGATTAATAATCCGAAGTTCTTTAGTTCTGTTTCATCCTCAACTAATTTTGAAATTTACGGAGCTTTTTAAGCATATACATTAATATTAATTTCTATGGATACGGAGAAAAACAATCGTTTTAATAAGGGGCGGTAGGGTTTACATTTTTACTGACAACTATTGTATCAACATATTAGTTATTTTCGAAAAGAGATTAAGTCAAGGTAGGGTCGGGGTGGCCATTTTCAAACGAATGATGACATCCGTTCAACGCATATTGTCTGGTCTATTTCAACGACAGAGAGTTCTTGGCACTTTTTGTTACGCCGTTTAATTTGTATTTGTATACATAAAGATTTTTTTCTGAAATGGTTGTTTGTATATGAATACATCGTATTGAACTACAATTTTTTTTTTGATGACTTCAATTTCAGAATTAGTTATTCCAAAATTCGCTTGAGGATGAAACAGAACTAGGTACTTTGATTTAATTTAATTTCTATAATTAAATTGAAGTTTTTAGCTTCTGTTTTTGAAATATGAGAACACTTATGTAGCGATGGAATCATATTCTTTAAATATATATATATATATATATATATATATATATATATATATATATGTAATTTTGTGTGTAATAATTGAGGGGCAGTGTGCAAAATAACCATGACCCAGTGTCGTGCTAACTTGGTCCAGTTTACGCGTACTGATATCGCTACATATATCTTGATGAATGCTTTTTTTCTTTTTTTTAGAAATTAATTTTAAACTTTAAGAATTATAATTAAAAATGAGATGGGGAACAAAAAATAAATTATAAAATATATATATCTGATGATATGTTGTTCTTATTCGGACGAGAAATAAGCAGACTCTGAAATTATAGATTGAATGTACGGACTGTCATGGATTACTCAAACCTTCCAAAGTTTACTCAAATATTATTGTGCTTTGGGACCCTTTGCAGTAAACATAATTTTAGTTGTAAATATGTAACATTCATGTAGATAATATATGGATATCTTCCTTTAGGTTCTTATAAATTGTACACTGTTCAATTATTAACGTTAACAACGAATTATTTTAAATTACACAATTGTTCTTAGAGTAAACGAAAATTACTTACAATATTACTTACAATAATTACTAACATATTACTTATAATGCATTCCTTATTGTCATCAATTTTGACAGCACTGGTATATTAGTAATAATAATAATAATAATAATAAGAAGAAGAATAATACTTTATATAAATGAAAGCATTTTGTTTCCCCAATAATAGAAAATGTAATTTTGAGTATTACAATAACTATGAATGCGTTTATTATCCAGTAAACTGTAAATAAAACACGTTTATTGCATTTACCTTGAGCGTATGAATTAAAGCGGACTAATAGATTAGCTACGAGATATTATCGTTTTAATGTTGAAATAGCTAGATGTAATCGTAAGTTCTATTCTAAGTGATTTTTTTCTTGCATTTCTCACCTATGGATGTCCCTTCCGATTTCTTGCCTCCCTGCCAACTACGTTCTTCAAATATTTAAATGCAGCGTTAATCGTCGTTTTCTGTCTCCCTAAAACCTGTTTTTTTATTGTCCTTTCTAAAAACCTGTTTTTATTTTCCTATTTATAGAAAGAGTGAACAAGGGAATAACTAACATCTTCTCTTCATCTTTAACCCTCAGTAATCCATTGCATTTTAGCGGCATTATCGCCTTGTTTGCGGGGAAATAAAAATAATAATAAAAAATCGCTTATACAATGGAAAAATAATCTAATACGCGTAATCAAACAATTCTAGATCAGATTACATCACACGATAACGCCCTTAAGAAAAGATACATCTAAAGTAGATTAGACAAGCTTTTGTGTACCTAGTTAATGTGAGTAAGTGTTGTTCCCGGCCTGTCCCCGGCCACATCTTTAGTTATGATCCAGCCTGAGATTCCCAA
The DNA here is from genome assembly GCA_903632075.3 of Acanthosepion pharaonis. NCBI lineage: Eukaryota > Metazoa > Mollusca > Cephalopoda > Sepiida > Sepiidae > Acanthosepion > Acanthosepion pharaonis. Next base: position 768,916 of record CAHIKZ030000022.1, read on the forward strand.
CCTCCCCAGTTTGTTTTTGGCCTCTTTTTATCTCGACAGGGTCAGCTTTATATTTTCCCATGCCCGGGTTATAATTTCTCCTTTCCCACTCTCTTAGCGAGAGAGCCTCTTGATTTTGCCCCCTGGGCAGAATACAGCGGCCTCTCTGTTTTGAGGGTTGGACGGGCCCTACTAACATCAGTTATGTTTAGTTTGTTTTTGTTAATTCTTAGTTTATTATTGGATTCATCTCCCCTCCCTATCATTGTATTCATCCATAGAATTTTAATTACATATATATAATCATTATATTTTTATAGTGTGGGGCGCGTTTTGTAGGTCTCTCTTGTGTGGTATTATGGTGCATGGAGGATTGATTGGTGATGGACGGGTTCTTATGGTGAATGGGTAAATTGTAATGTATGAATGGGCTGTGAATCAGATTAGCTAGTTATAAGATAGTTAGTGAAGACCAGCCTTTACCCCTCCCCTTTTTTCGGCCTTGTGCCACAATTTTGTACGTATACAAAATAAATATAAAGACACATTTAAAGTAATTAGACGTCAATACTTAAGTTTTTTATGTAACGTAATTTAGGTAATATATGATATCTATTCCTATTGATTTATCTGACCTCCTGACAAGCAGATTAAATTCTCTGAAACTTCAAGGTGAATGATAAGGTTTCGAAGTTTTCATTTTAAATGTGTTTAATAAACAAAATAAGACATAAGTTTTGAATATAAGGAATGAACTCACTATTAATGGTTTGCGAGATTCTTAATGTTATGTAAAAAGAATTAGATAAAAAGAATCTCAGTAACAGGAAAATACAAGAAATTTCATGAGTATTTTATTTCTACTGATCCGAGACAATAATGTGGTAAATAGTATTTACACTATTTACCTTGTTCGGACTGTTGTCCTCATCTTTATTGTCATATTTACAACGTTTCGGTCGCTGTACGCTCCGGCCTTCTTCAGGTGATATACGTTGGAATTTCGAACCGAATATCTGAGAATTAAGAATATCTTAATATCTCGGTTTCAGTTTGATAACACAACTCCACAAACTGTTGTTTCCTCTGCTGTGGCCAGGTATTGAACACACACCTCTTTTGGTCATTTCACTCCGACCTTCTTCAGATGATATTGGAATTTCGAGTTGAACCATTTATTTCGTCCTCCGTGGTAGACTGTTCTAGTTCCACGGGCCATGCCTTTTCTGGATATCACCTGCAGAGGGCCGAAACATCATGAATATGACAATAAATGTGTGAACAACAGTCCAAACAATGTAAATAGTGTAAATAGTTACAATCTCTCATCTGAGAAATATAGACAGATGCGTTAAACAGAGTTCTGTTTTATTGTTCTTTCGATAACTAAGCATACAACATTGTTTAAAGAGGGTTTCTTGTTTATTATTTCATCCCTGGCGTCCCTTTAATATTGGACAGAGTAATTACAGTAATTAGAGCAATGGAGAGAGAGGATCAAAAAAAAAAAATCCGGCAGAAAACAGTAGGAAAAAATAAAACACTTGTAAAATTGCACCCCGTTTGTTTCGCTTCACGGCTCGTTTAATCTTTTATTATCTGGTAACGGCTGATCACAGCGGGGGAGTCGAGGAGGAGGGGGAGGAGGAGGAGGAGGAGGAGGAAAAGTAGCACTGAAATAAAATACAGGAGGAAAAGATGGCGGTCCGAAAAGGCTAATCTAGAGACACAATATATTATATACATATAGTTATTTTTCTACTAAGCGTAGCTTAGATGTGGAACAAAGCCGTGCGTATGGGGCACCAGGTGAGGATCGAACCCTATTAGACAGAAAGAAGTTAATGGTCAGAGTTGAATTAGACTACTAAACAGTAGAATTAAAAAAAAGTTCTCAATACACATCTAAAAAGATAAAAATGTAGAGCATTTAAGCATAGAAAATTGAGAAATCAGCAGATTCCGATACTTTGCTTTCAACGTTTCCGTATCTTCAGATGATTTCGGTCAATTCTTTTTCGATCAATTGACCGAAATCGCCTTAAAACTTATTTTATGTGTCCTGAGGTAATATTCAGTAGATATCTTTAAAAGAGAGGACGACGTTTCCTCCTCTTCAAGGAGGATAAGTTCACGTATTCGTCACGTTAGTATTGATGTTGTGGTTTCCGTAGCATTAAATAAGCTTTTCAGGAGATGGAGTTGCTAGATCCATATCCAGCTAGTATTTTTTAAAAAGCAGTTAACCTCCTCCAAGAATCTTTTCTAACCAAAGCTAGAGATGAAACAGATTAGAAGAAAGTGCCAATGGCATGAATTTGTTTAAGCTGGACATCAACTTACCAGGAAGTGACCTACACACTTGATTTCATGACCTTTCACTGCAGCACATGCGAAATGAGACATGCAGAATCCAATTATGAAACTGCAACGGACTGCCGCTGACTGTTATAATTTCGATTGGCGCCTTCTGTAGTATGTCTGTTATGCGTAGTCTTCTTCATCCGCTGGTTTAACAGTTGAGATCTGTTGAAGTAGTCATCCGCTTGTTTCACCATTGTGATCTTTGGGTTTCGTTGCACTTAGTCTGGGTTCTCGTCTTCGACTTTTGCTTTACTTTGAAAAATGGTGGCCCTACAAGGATTTTAGAACTCCCGACGACATCACTCTCAGAGTCATTGGACTACGCAAGCCCCTCCACCACGACAAAGTGCATCCTCGTCTTGGGTATGACGATAAACTACGTCCAACAGGAAGGCCTCTGATCAGGAGGTTTTGAGGAGTGTGGAAACCCTCTTAATTGCTGGTATTCCCAGGTTCACCCTGACCCAGAGTGGTAGCACCTGTTAGGGTCCCAGCTATGGGCAAATAGTTAACCCCCAAACTGAGATCAAAACACTATAAAAGTGTAAAAATAGGTTTTAAAACCAGAAATACTTTATAAAAAATAATTATAGGCAATACATTTTTGAAAAAAAAACAATTATCAACTCTATATTTTTTGAAAAAAAAATATTAGCTGCGTAGGAAAAATATTGCCAAAAATAGATTTTTGGAAAAAAATATTACCAACAATGAAAATCTTGTCGGCATTAAATACACCATTGAGGTTGATATGCCAAACCACCACGACAAGGGGCGGCCATCATAGTTACGCACATAGAAACATACATACATATACACTTATATATCTTTTACACTGGATGACGGAGTAAACAGTACAAGTACTAAATTATTATTATTATTATTATTATTATTATTGCTTTAGAAAGCAAACAATAAATAAGAAAATAATAAGAATATAAAATTATCATCAAATATATGAGGACATTTTTATTATTGTTGTTGCTAAAATGATTTGAAAGATAAATAATAGTGGGAGAAACTTTTACAACAACTAAAGCGCGTTTATAACCATTATGTTCTACGCAGATCTATGTGTTCAAAAGAATACTGAAAAGACTTGCTGTCACTTTATCCCTTGGATATATTTGGCGTGAAAGGCTGATAAAAGCAGTTCTTTAATGAATAATGGAGAATGATGTTATTATTAATGGTTTGTCAGATTAAAAATTATATGAAATGAAACTGTAAAATATACAAAATAAATATCATATCTTAAGGTTCGAACTCGAATACTTGATAATTATAACCATAACGTTTCGAGCGTTGTATCTTCCGGCCCCTTTTCGGTGTCAGTCGTACTCAGTAACCTCTTCGGAATTTTGGACCGAACCCTTTATTCAATCGACGGGGGTAGATTGTTCTCATTCTACGCGTTTGTTTTGTAGAAAATGTCATATATTCTTGTTCAGTGGAAGAAACGGACAAGCGACACAATGGTGAATAGACAAGAAAGAATTAGCTGACACGAGATATCGCCGTAAGCATGAAAAGCGGAATGAAAACAATCTACCCCCGTGGATTGAATAAAAAGGGTTCGGCTCAAGATTCCGAGAAGGTTACTGAGTACAACTGACATCGGAAACAGGCCGGAGGGGACAACGGCCGAAACGTTGTGTCATAACAATGAAGATGAATTTCCGAGTCTGATCGGGAGGAAAAAAAAAAATCTAATAATGTTAATTCCTCATCTGAAAAAAAAATGTCCAACATAATTTTTTTTTTGGGGTGGGGGAGGGCTGATCTAATGGTGTGTTAAATAATTTATTACAGTTTTATTTATTTAAATTTATTTTGTCATGTTTGAGTCTCCAATATTTTCAAATATAAATACTGTTATTTTTATCTGTGCTCTATACATTCGGCCTTGTGCCACATGTAAGTTATGCCTATGCGAGTACTTCGATGTGGTGTAGTGGTTAACGAGTTTGTCCCGCTAAGTCATTTAGGACCGAATAATGTTCGATCCTCACAGAATGCTCCAGACTTCCGGCCTTGTCATATCTAAGCAATGTTCAGTAAATTGCTATAGTCAATTTAAACGTTTTTTTAGTTGTGCAAAACTTAAATATAACATGAAAAAGCGGGAAAAAATAAAAAAAATCCTGTTCTGGCCAGCTTTTCTATCAACCCTTATCAAAGCGGATCGTTGGTAAATTAAAAATATCAAGCTAATCAATGTGGGATTCTTTATGAGGTTCATAAACACCACATTTAGAAACTCGTTAGCGAAAACTCCTTGTTAGCGAATTGATACACGCACACGTCATTGCTAATAAAACACATCGTTTCCTTATGATAAAAGCGAGGAAACTACATTCAAAAATTAAGAAATTATTCCTTGTCTGCAGCATTCAGAAATACTTGTCGACATGAAAAATTGGTGGCCCTTTACATACATAAGTGTGGGTTTGTAAACAGTGACTATTACGGCTAATAATGCAAGACACTTCGGTAAATCGAATTGAGTTCTCTCAGTCACTGTGTGTTTATCTAAAAATAAATACGCTTAAATTCGCCTACACCCATCCCGTGCGCCAACGGCTTAGTGGTAGAATCCCAGACTGACGTCAATTCAGTCGTGTTTCGATCATGGCTCGAGGCAAACGGATGTCTAGCCATACTGATGAACTGTGATACAGCGAAACAGTCTGTCTGTGGATTACAATATATATATATATATATATATATATATATATATATATATATATATATATATAAATTAGGAGATCAGCCAATTACTAAATAATTAATTTAGAATGTAAATGTAAAATAGGAAAAAATCTTCTTATATTCAATTGTAAATGACCGGCGCGGAATATTTAATCTACAGCACTTTGGAACACTACTATAATGTTGTGACAACGTTGGGTGTGTGCGGTCAATTTGGAGTCAGGAAAATAGCATTACATGTATAATCTGTGATTGCTTAGAAGATTTTTTTGTCTGTCTTGAAAATGCGCATACGAATTCCTGATTTTCACATTGCCTCAAACTCCAACCAAAAACCCGTGTCTGCGAGAAGTATACGAATATCCCAGCCAGAAAAAAAAAAGATCCAAGTTTTCGTATTACAGCGAAGATTCCCAGAAAAGATATTTGATAATCTTTGTTTAGTACGACAAAAAGCAAAAGGTAGGAAGAAAATATAGCGTCATTTTTTTCAGTGAAGTTAGCCAATCTATTTTGAAAATCAATATAAGAATTTTACTTGGGCTGTAACGCTGACTACAAAAACGCAATTAATATAATCAGGAAGAAAACATTTTCAGCATGCAAAGGTGGATCAATAACACTGTAAACTGGCAATAGTTTCGAGCTTAATTTTGATCTGGAATTTAGAATGTATAATGACAAATCTGTATGGCTAATATTCAACACTTAATATTGTACCTTGTTAAAGATAGAGATTATACGGAGAAAGATTATGTTTGTGTTTATTTTTTTATTCATTAAGCGGCGGACTATATATATATATATATATATATATATATATATATATATATATGTGTGTGTGTGTGTGTGTGTGTGTGTGTGTGGGTGTGGGTGAAAATATATAGAAAATAGGAAAGAACTCGTTTGGTAAACAATCCGAAGTTCTTTAGTATTTTTGTTTTTATTTAAAAAAAAAAACAGTGCTCGATACAAAAGTACAGCCTAAATATAATTATTTATTTAAAAATACGATTCCTTCGCTATATAAGAGTTCTCATGTTTCAAAACAAGAGCCGAAAACTTCAATATAATTATTAAAATTAAATTGAATAAAAGTACCAAGCTCTGTTTCATCATCAAGCGAAATTTTTGGAATAACTAATTTTTGAAATTTACGCGTTTTATAAGCATATTCATTATTAAAATTAAAATTACTATGGTAACGGCTAGAGCAATTATTTAAATAAGGGGCTTAAGGGTTAATAATTTTTATCAATATCTCAGTTACATTCAAAGAGGTCAAGTTATGGTAGGGTGTCTAAATTTAAAGCGGAAGATGACATCGTCTAGTCTGGTTAACCGTTATGTGTCTATGGAGATTTATTTATTTTTTATTTTATTTTATTTTCATTCCTGAAAGGGTTTTGTGTATATAAAACTGTCATAATTAGCTAACATTTGTTTTTTTATGACAAATTCATATAGAGTTATGTTTTTTTTTTATATATGATTGGGTTGAGCTTTTAAACCTTTTATTTAGACTATGGAGTTTAAAATTTGTATTTATTATTATGCTAATTATTTAATGCGGAAATATGATGATGTTGGCAATAAAACCGTATCTTTTTTTTTTTTATATATATGATTGGGTAGGGCTTTTAAACCTTTTATTTAGGCTATGGAGTTTTTAAAGTTGTTTATTTTAATTGTTTGTTTTTTTATGCTAATTATTTATGGAATTTGGATGTCAAAAAACCGTTAACTCATGTGTATTGTTTAATAAATTTTCATTATTTAGAAACTTGATAATATGTAGTTTTTCATGTAGGCATAAAGGGCATGGGTTATCCCAAGTTTTACAAGTTCTAGTTTTGTTTATAATTTTCCATTTTATTTTTGGGGTTTTATTCATTTCATTCAAATGCCAAAAATATTTAGATAGGGATGTTTGATTTCTATTTTTAATATTGTTGAAGGAGCTTTTATGCTGTCTCCACCTGGTTTTAAATTCATTCTTCGTAGACCCTATATCATATTAGTGTTAGTACTCATGGTGGATGAGATAGCACATATATTTTCCAATGGGCAGTCTTCAGGGTTTCTACATAATTTTTCATTATTTTTGTCTAATTTAAGTTTAGGGTTTTTATTAATACTATTTTGCCATGTGGTATTTTCCAGGATTTTATTATTGTGTTTTTTTTTATTATACTTTCTAGATTTTCAGTACAACTGTAACTTAATTTTAGGGTGTTTTTATTAAAGATTTTGCTAAGTCTGCTGTTTGTAGGAATGCGTTTTTCAATTAAGGCTAGTAATTTATGTCCTAGCTTAATACTAACCATTTGGTTGAGTGGAGGGGTATACCAAATGATTTTTCTTTTCCTGTTTTTCTTCTGGTTAGTACAATTGTTTCTATAATTGATGTTAGCATTTTTGTATCCACTATTTTTAGAGCTATGTTATAAAAATTACTGTGTTGGAATATTTCTTTATTGGCGGAGTTCATGCTGATTCTTTTCTCTATTGATGAGGGTATATGCTTAATTATGAATGGACATACAGGGGGTTAGCGTTAGGTTTTCTATAAGTTATATGTTGTTCATTAAATCCAGAATTACGTCGAGGAAGTTTACCCTTTTTAATCTGTTCACTAACTTTCCAATTACAGAAACTATTGACATTATTATTAAAAATATATATAATTAATCTCTACTCCCATTAAAAATTCAGCCTAAGATATCAAGTAAATTACTTTTAACCTGTACCACTGAAGTCTCATTTTATGACCACGGAAATAACGTATATATGCAACGTGATGGTATTTCAATGGGTTCAGTTCTGGGTCCAACCTTCGCCAACTTCTACATGGCCAAACTAGATAATAATATATTTAATACCACCAAGAAACCCTCCATCTATCTTAGATATGTAGATGGTATCCTTATTTTTGTTAAAAACATAGAAGAAATAATGGAACTCAAAAAATTCTTTAAAAAATAAACTACGTCCTCAAGCTCACATACGAACTTGACAATAGCAAAATACCTTTCCTTGACATTTTAATAGACACAGATAACAACTCATTTATTACCTCCCCGTAAAAACAACCAACCAGCAAAAACTCTTGCACTCTCAACTATAAGAGTGAATGTCCAGATTACTACAAAATAGCATTTCTACAGAATTTAATTAACCAAGCACAAATTAATTCCTCCATAAAAAGATTTTCTACAATGAACTAAAAAATATTAAGCAGACTCTCATTAATAATGACTTCCCAAACCACATTATAGATGAACAAATAAGACGATATATAAAAAAGCTCAACACACGTCAAATAGAATATAGTACTTCCCCAAAGGATACTAAATATATCAAACTACTATATTGTAACAGATGCATGCTGACTACAAACAGGATGAAAAAATTATAAAGAATCTTATTTATACTAACAATAATAAAAAAAATAAAATTAATCATACATAAAAAAAAACATAATACAACCAATTTAATTATTCGCAATAATTCCTCCCCACTAACCGATGTATTACGTAAAACCAACATTATATAGCAATTTAAATGTCCTTTGGGAAAATATATCTCCGACAAAACAACAAAAGCCAAATATATATGTTGGGTATACGACAAATATACTAACAAGAAGGCTTACACTCCACATGTCTGACCATTCGTCCATCGTCAGACATCTACAACATTCCTGTCCGCATTCCCAATATAAAAAAAATACTAATCGACAAATATCCTACACCATGAAAACAACAAATCTAGATTACAAATACTAAAAACAATCTATATTAAAAAAATTAAAGCCAGCACTGAACAGAATCAACTATGAATACTGCAGTAATGTTCTGAAATGCCTGTAAAAGAACAGTTTTTCACGCTTTAATGAGCGTGTGACCATGACATTGTAATATAGAGAGAAAAAAAATTCCATAATGGATCATTTTTTTCACGTTCTAATGAACGCTCAGCACATTGTCAACCGTTTTGCATTTAAAAGCATAATGAAAAAATTAGTAATGGATAACAACGCACAACGTTGTATAAATACTTATATTAATGAACAACATATAGTTTTGTACCACTTGCACCCCTGAAGATGATCTTTGAAAACGATCGAAAGTACTTTGGAAATGAAAATAAAAAAAATTAAACAGTTCTCTCATCCTTTAATATCAATACACGGAAGGTTATTCGTGAGTATGAACGGATTTTGTTTAAAATTTGCAGGCATAATACCTGTAAGTTATTCAATCAGACATGCCTAAAAGAGAATTTGCTGCCTAAATACACACACACACACACACACACACACACACACATATATATATATATATATATCAACTGTAACCTACCATAACGTCTTTTTAGCAACTTAGTCATATAAGCGAATTTACTGATGTTAGTTGTCGTTTCTGTGGGACTTTTATTATCTTCGTCTTTTTGTCATACAAAGACGAACGTTGAAAATATCTATCGATGAATCGGTGTGTATAGTAAATATGTCTGGGTATGACATTTTCCTTCTTAGAAACTGTTCGATGAAATATGGTAAATTTAAAAAGAAAACAGCTTTTGAAAGCTGAATGAAGTTGACTATTCTCTACGTCTAGACACATCGGACACCAATAAATTAAACTTAGAACTTACAGTTTAGCGACCCTACATCATTATCGTTTTCTCTCAATGTTCTGGGTGATCTGAAAGTTTTGTCACACCTAATAATATAATTTTCTATTTCAACGCTCCGTGCGGTATTATCAAGCAGAAAGATTCATATGAACGATACCAGAATACCCATCAGTTGAAGGACGCCGTTCGGAAAGCCTTTGCAACAGTCAACAAAGCACGGCATCGTAGAATATCACACAGGACATGGCGCAGGATCATTTCGTGTCACGAAAATGATGGAGTTTATACAAACCTTTTCGATGTGTGACAGTGTCAATGAAAGTGAATAAACTGAATCCAATACAAGTGCTTTGTATTACTGTATTACTTGTTCTTCTCTTGTTCTCATTAGTTTTTCGTGTGGGTGACAAGACTTTCAGACCATCCTGAATAATTATAACAACTTTTTTGTTTTTTATTTTCATCTCTTCCTTCTGCATACATAGAATTCAATCAATAGAAACATTATGTTAGTCTGCAATAGTACGTAATGAGGAAAGAGGGCTTGGAAAATTTGAAACTCACAGGACAGATTGAAGGCAAAAGGGGTGAAGGAAACAACACATAACCTACCTAGCGAACTTGAATAAATGTTTAAGAGAGATAGCAAAAAGACAAAGTTTATTAAGAGCTACAAAAGACCGGAAACTGTGGAGTGCCATGATCATCAATGTCCTAAAGGGACATGGCACATAGAAGTAGAAGAATTCAGTAACAACTTAATATCTAACGAAGCATTTAATACTTTTTATATTCAGCAGTTTTTATCACTTAAACGTTATTTTTAGTGGATACCCGTATTTGAATAAACGCTCCGTTTATTTATTAAACGGCATATCTATTTTCGTTAACCGGCCTGAATGTTCGAGAAATCTTATTAAAGAAAAATATGCGCTCTCCGGCAGAATTTGAAACAGTGTCCACCTATGGTAGGAGAAACCGTCGTTAGATCCGACGTGCTTTAACTGTTACGAAGTTCGTCGATGGTCAAGTGGTTCTACAAAACTATACTGAGAATACTATGGACTGAACATGTGAGCAATGATGAAGTTTTAGAGAAAAAAGAAACAAAAAGAACACTTATATTTAGAATCAGAAAGAGAGGATTGAAATTTCTAATGAAGAAAGTGGGATTAGAAAATTTGATACCCTCAGGACAGATAGAAAGCAAGATATACAGAGAAAAACAGCGCATAACCTACTTAACGAGATTGAGTAAATGGATGTCGGAACAATATTTAGGAGAAATAACAAAAAGATAAAATTTACTAAGAGCTACAAAGAACAGGGAATTGTGGAGAGGCATGAACGCAGACGTCCTGAAGGAATATGGCATATATAAGAAGAAGATCTACAATCTTTATTGAGTGCCTCAGAGTTGGGTAATATTTGCTGAGGCTGAGTTCCGGATCAAAACATTTGGGTATCCATTGAAGAATCGAGTTTTGTTAAACGCCTTTCAATGGCAAACGACCGTGTAGATAACGCTCAATTCCTGTGTAGCAGTGAGCTTCCATTGAGAATTGACCTTGCTACACAAACAAATATGTGAGATTCTAATTCTGCTGACAAACTTTCGGCATATAATAAGATCTTTCTTGGTGCAGGATCAGAACGATTGCGGTTGGTATTCGTTGAGAACTGAACTTACTACAAAAGTCATTTTGTCAGTGTAGCTTTGTTTTGTGATGTCAACGAACACTCGTTGCCATTTTTGTAATGCTCGTTGTAACAGAGACATTGTAATCACAGATACAACTACCGTACGCTGTTGAACAATGCTGGTGCCAGGCGTCTTCCACTAACACTCGCGCCTGCTCGATAATACTTGCTCGAATAGTACTTCAAATAGGGATCAGTATACAGAATAGTGCAGAAATAGGGAATAGTATAGAGAATAGCGAACCGTATAGTAATAGAGGATAGAGTAGAATAGCGATCAATCTAGACGTCACGTGACTTCCTAGATATGCGTTTCCTCTATGGTCACGTGATCCACTTAATTCAATAATGGGATCGCCTGTGTTTGCTCACTGGCGATCTATGTTCAAACTCAAGTGTCGGCAGCGACACTTTATGGAAGACGTCCAAGAAGCTACACACTTATCTTAATTTATTTTGTAATAGAAAAACTATATGTCACTGAATGCTGGACAATTTCCACGCTGATGAGGGAAAAAGCTAGAAGCAGCGGAAATATGGTTCTACAGAAGGATACTGAGCATTCCGTAGACGAAGCGAGTAAGCGACAAGGAAGTCTTTAAAAAATGGCAACAGAAAGAACACTTTTAGTCAAAATCACGAAAAGAGAGCTGAAATTCTATAATAAGGAAGTAGGGTTTGGAAAATTTAATCCTCACGGGTCGTATTGAGGGTAAGAGATGTGTGAAAAGGTAACGTGCCACTTACCTGACGAGTATAAAGAGCGGGGGTGGACCTCAGCAAATGGAGAAAAATTGCTAAGAGCCACACGAGATAGCAAGTTGTGGAGAGCCATGATTACCTATGTCCTGAAGTGCCGAGGCGCATAGAAGAAGAAGAAGAAGAAGAAGAAGAAGAAGAAGAAGAAGAAGAAGAAGATAATAGCATTGAGAATGCAACTGACTGTATTATTAAAGGTCTTAGGGATTTTTTGATGAACCACTGCGCAAGGGCCTTCTTACAGGAAGTTATTTTTGGAAAATCCTAGTTTTAGTATAGAATGTAAAACAACAGCAGAACATTTAATGAATATCACAGTCATCGTTATATAACATTAGATTAACAGTAGTGATAATGACATACTACGTTAGGAGTTTACTGTATGAGTGTGTAAATGTTTTCGCACGCGTGTGTGTGTAAGATATATATATATATATATATATATATATATATATATATATATATATATATATATAGATAGATAGAGAGAGAGAGAGAGAGAGAGAATGTAAGTGAGAGTGTCAAGTGTTCGATTTAACTGTACGGATGAGGTTGAAATGTTTGTATGCACAACGGATTATTTGTAGATTTGGTCGACATCTTGGAGGAAATTTCAACTTGAGAAACAATGTAAACACCACTATACAAAGATGAACCACCGGAAAATAATTGTTTGCAGTCAGTTTGAGTTTGTATAAAGCGTACATGCATACATACATGCATAAATATCCTCCTGATATATATATATATATATATATATATATATATATATATATATATATATATATATATATATATATATTTAGTTTATGAAAAACTAGGTAATCTGTATGGGTAAACCTAATGAGGATAAAATCCAGAGTGCTCAATGTAAATCCAGAGCAAATAATTTAAATAAAAACAGAGTTTTTAAGGTTCCATGTAATAAATTATTTCACCACAGCCCTTTTTAAAGGACTGCGGATCATCAGACTTCACCACAGTCCTTTAAAAAGGGCTGTGGTGAAATAATTTACTACATGGAACCTTAAAGTGGTCTGTCTTTATTTAATATATATATATATATATATATATATATAACGGGTGTAACAGTAAAATTTTCAAAATCGTGTAACAGCAAAATTGTATAATTAGATTAATATTTGAACCGTTGTATCTTAGAAATTATTAAAGATATATTACTGGAATTCTCCGAGGTTTTTATAACAGTATTGCACTTTACTTTGAACAATAAGAATGTATTTAGCTCCAAGTTGAAATGCTGACCCCGCTTGCTGTTGTGACCTTCTGATTCAGTTTTCGTCTTTACTATTTCCTCTTTTTTAAAACTTATTCACCGTTCTCTTGATAGTTTTTGCATGGACTTTGAAGATGGAAACCAGAGTATGAATGTTGGGACCAATTACTGAAGTCCTTAATGATCTTTTTCCTCTCACCATTGCTCAATAGCGGAAGATATAGTATATGTATATATTATATATATGTATATATTATATATATATATGTATATAATATGTCTTTTTCAACAAAACATATTAAAGAGTGATTGCGAGCTATATATATATATATATATTCAATTATTTTTAAAAAATATGATTCCTTCGCTACATAAGAGTTCTCATGTTTCAAAAATGAGAGCCGAAACCATCAATATAATTATTAAAATTAAATTGAATTAAAGTAACAAGCCCTGTTTCATCCTCAAGCGAAAATACAGGAATAACCAATTTTGAAATTTACGTATCGTTATAAGCGTGTTCATTCGTTACTATGAAAACGGCTGGGGTGACCATTTTTATCCGCATATCAGTCACTTTCAAAATTGGTTATTCCTGTATTTTCGTATGGAGCACTATTTTTAAAAAATAAAAACAAAAGTACCAAAGAACCCTGGATTATTTACTTAACGTGTTCTTTCCTATTTTTCTACATACCTGCAAACACACACACACACACACACACACACACACACACACACACACACACACACACACACACACACACACACACACACACATATATATATTCTTAAATATATATATATTATAAATTAACTGATTTAAAATATGTTTTATTCGCTACACAGTTCTAACCATGTTTCAAAAATGGAAGCTAATATATATATATATATATATATATATATATATATATATATATATATATATGTATTTTAATTTTAAAATTCGCAGGACTTTTCAAACAGTTTCTGGCATCGGCTTGGAGTGTACAGTTTATTTGGAGAAAGAAAGAGAGAGGGTGTTTAATTGGATACCTACTGGGTGGTAAGGGGAGAAGAAGAAGGCATCGTTACTGGAATCATATTATGGAGGTAGGAGAGCCTGGTTATGGGGAGACCGATGGCCTGACCTATATCCTAATGGTCACACGGTCAAAGTTTAATTCGCCGGGAATTCACGGAAATTAACGAAAACTGATGCGTTTGATGGGAAAACGTTATATAATTTTTTATATATCATGAAGAATTTTATTGAAAAAAAGCATGAGAAAGTGGAAAAAAATTATTGTGTCACGTTTCGCCCTTTAGAACTTCATCGGACTAAATCTAACTGAATCAAATTCCTTCTTGCTTTTTTTTTTATCTTGCCAATGTCTACAAGGATTTCAGATATTAGCAGAAATCAATGGAGACGATTGCAAGATAGAAAGAAGATATTTGACTTTAAGAATGGCACAAAATATTGAGAAAAGTTAAAAGGATCTTAAAGCAAGCAAATTGAAAAAAAATATTTGAAAAAGCAGTTTTAGTTAATGAAAAAATCAAATCAATGCCTGTAAGACTGATGAATTTTACAGGATATCAAAAAGAGACGATATTAATGCATAAAAAAGTTAAAACAATAATTTATTTTTGTGTATAGGATATTGTGTTAACCCAATATATATTCCCATGGCTTATAAATTTAGGATTTATTAATAAATATAACACTCAGCGATAAGATTGTTATTTGTTGCTGAGGGGGCAATACTGTTCGTTATTAAGTTTACATGAGTACAATGCAACGTGACAACAGTGTCAATGCTTTTTTTCCGTAGACATTAACAAAGGCAAATAAACAATTGTTGTAAGATTATACGACAACTAACAGAAGGTCAATGGAAGTTCGAGGGTATATAATGAGAAAGCCTGGAAAATTTCACATTCACGGGAGACATTGAATGCAAGAGCGACAGCGGGGAATAGCGAGCAACCTACGTAATAGACTTGTGTCAGTGAATGGCAGAACAGGTATTGGATGCATAGCAAAAAGGCAAACGTTGGCAAGAGCGACAAAGGATTGGAAATTGTGGAGAGCCATGATCGTTTAACTCCTGAATGGACACGAAACAAGGAAGAACAAGAACAGAATGTCAAAGAAATTTTGTTTTTTTTTGTTAGTTACTTCGCTAGACGTTCCTGACGATAAATAAACTGAAAAATAAGTTGTAGAAAGGCCTCCACCAATTTACACAACTGATCATTGTCTATTGAAGACTATGTATCCCCTTTTAAACCTTTCGATTGTTTGGTTGGACTGTATTAACGTCCATTTTCGGACAGCTAACTAGCAAGAATACTACTCTGGATCCTTTTGTAGTAATATGCGCGCCCCATAGGCTTCTAATCTTGGTCTCAATCTGTTCTTTATACGCATCAACGATGATGACACCGGCCCCCGACTCGTTATCTATCCGGATAACACAACTATTTGCTCCTGTTTTAATAAAAAGAAGAGAAAAGCAAACTGGCGACTGAACTCGAAAATGACCTCAAACTGTTGTGAGGTGGGGCAAGACAAAACTAGCCTCTATTAATCACATTAAAGAACCTTTTTTTACCTTCCCACAGAATGGCTGATGCTAGCCTCCACGAGATCAATTCACTGCGTCTTTTTGATCTCACGTTTCCCACTGACATGAAGTGGAAGGATTATTTTAAATCAATTGCTATATGCTTTGTCATGAAAATCAGTTCACTATGTCGTACTAGACGATTTTTCCTACTAGAATCTATCTTACACCTTTCCCATTCGTCTGTATATTGAATATTGCTGCTATTTCCGGTCTAGTGCTTCTGCTATCTCTAGATTCTAGAAAAAATCGAAAGAAGAATCAGCAATATAATCGGCTTTGACCTGGCATCTCGACTGTCGCTCTTACACCGTCGTAACGTAGATTCTCTTTGCCTCTTCTATAAATATTTTCACGATAATTTGTTTTGATCAGCTTTCCTCGTTGGTACCTCGATCGGTTCTTCTATAGATTAGTGAATGCAGAACAATCTCATCACAGATGAAGAAAACTCTTGAGGTAACAGAAATGTGCATCTACAGAAGGATGCTGAGAATAAAATAGACTGAACATGTGAGCAATGAAGAAGCTTTAGAGAAAATGGAAACAAAAAGAACACTTATAACTAACATCACAAAGAGATAGTTCAAACATTTAGAACACATAATGAGGAAAAGATGCTTAGAATATTTGACACTCACATGTTCGTTTGGTTTGTTTTGTTTTACGGCATATCAATTTAATTCCGACAAGATTTTTATTGCTGGTAATATTTTTTCCAAAAATTTATTGCTGGTTATATTTTTCCTTCAAAAATTTATTGCTAGTAATATTTTATTTTAAAGTGTAGCTGGTAATATTTTATTTTCAAAAATTTATTGCCTGTAATTTTTTTTTTCAAAAAATATATTGCTGGTAATATTTTTTTACAAAAAAGTATTTCTGGTATTAAAACGTATTTGTACACTTTCACAGTGTTTTGACCATAGTTTAGGAGTTAACTATAGTTGGGATCCTAGCAGGTTCTACCACTCCGGGTCAGAGTGGACCTGGGATCACCAGCAATTAAGAGGTGGTTCCATGCTCCGCAAAACCTCCTGATGAGAGGCTTTGCTGTCGGGCGTTGTTTATTGTCTTACCCAGGATGCGGATGTAGTTTATCGTCTTACCCAGGATGCGGATGTAGTTTATCGTCTTACCCAGGATGCGGGTGTAGTTTATCGTCATACCCAGGATGCGGATGTAGTTTATCGTCTTACCCAGGATGCGGATGTAGTTTATCGTCTTACCCAGGATGAACACTCACAGGACATATGGACGGCAAGGGGGATAGAGGAAAGCAACGTATAATCTACCTAAATTTGTGAGAATGTTTGGCAGAGCGAACCTTGCGAGAGATAGTGAAGCGACAAAATTTACCAAGAGTTAGAATGAACAGGAAATTGTGGAGAACCATGATCACACCCGTCCTGAAAGGACAAGGTAAATAGAAAAAAAAACTTGATTGGCAGCTTGGTCTCATACTGTATGGATCAGAAACTTGAACATTATCCGTTCGTCTTGAAAGACAACTGAATGGAACATATAGAAATCTACTTAGAAAAATCCAGAACATCATTTGGAAATCACATGCAACGGTTAATACAATTTAAGGAGAATTGAGACCCATATCTCTTAAGCTTAAACAAAAACGATTATAGTTTAACGGCCACTGCCACCGAGCGGAGAGGGAAATCGTCTCATTCTTATCCTTCTGGAAGTGTCTTTTCACGAAAATTGACTTTCCTAGACACCATAGCTCGCTACTCAGTATTGGACATTGGGGCCCAGGGCACAGTAATACAGGACTGAACAGTGTGGAAAGGGATCGTCAATGGAGTTCCGAACAACCATATGGAGATCAAAGGATGATGATGTTGAAGTCTCATAATCTCATTGTTAAAATTCCTAGTTGTAACCATATGTTGTATGCTAATTGTTTCTTTTGTCACACTTCTTGTGGAAGTGTCTTTCAACTTCCTGTTTTCTTATCAATTAGGATCTTCAAAAGTTTAAATGCATTGTCAATCTATCTCTTAATCCTGTTTTTATAGTCTTCTCTGTTTCTTTCACTCTCAGTAATCGATTGATTCCGACTGGCTTTATTACCTTTGTTTCTTGGGTTGAAACAAGAAGTGAAAAGACTTCACAGGTTCACAACTAGATTGGGGTCAGGAGAATGTCCTCGCCAGCTCATTGAATCATTAGTGTAGTTATGAAACGGTTATATTGCGTTTTGTGCTAGATGGATTCTAGCATTGTTTTGCTAGAATTTTGGCACCAGTAATTTCTGCATAAGGAATTAAGGCAGTGAATCAAAGATTTTGATATCTGACAGCTGATGAAGGACATCGGTATTATTGATAGTGATTCAAAAGTTACCCAAACCATTACACTTTCAACATGGCAAGAAAACACCAAACCTGTTTTGTGCAAATCAGGCCTGTAAGATTGAAACCCACCAAAACCATCCAGAATGAATCTCTTTTCATCTGGCCTCATCGCACATACCAATTTACGTCACGTAAATTCAATCATTGTCACTTTTGGAGCTTTATGAGAAACTAGACGAATTACCCATGCCTTGCTGCATGTCACACTTTTTTTTTGCAAGAAAACGATGTTTGATTTTAAATCATTGTTATAATTTGTGGAGGAAAATTATTTGTTTCAATCTTGTCGAGGTGACCTCCATCTTCTGGCTTTCTCCTTCTATATTTTGGATAGAAGCCATTCCCTTGTTCAAATTTAAATTTAATTTATATCAAAGGGATAAAAATATTTCACTGCGTGAGTTGTGCGCCCCGCCCCCCGGGAACCTTCTTTGATTAAAATGAAATATACTTATCCAAGTACACTGGGTAATGTAGTTTCAGAATATGTATGCTTATGGGGGTCTCTCTCCAAAACCCTAGGAGGAGTTCGATAACAAACAAAACAGACAGAGGCAACGAATTCATATATATATATATATATATATATATATATATATATATATATATATATATATATATATATATATGTATATGTCCTAATAGTGGATATATTGGTGAATCTGGAAATAATTTTTAAATTTCGCTTCAACAATCATAAACAAACCATACGTCAAAACAATCCTTATTCCCCCATAGCTGAACACTTTAATCAATCAGGGCACTCATTAGAAAACTGTAAATGTTTATTGATAAATTCTGACTTCAGTTTCACATACACACGCAGAAGAAAAGAAAAATACTGAATTTTAAAATTAAAAACATATAAACTAAGGTTAAATATAGACTTGGATATTTTAAATCTTTATAAATATTTCAATAGTTAAACATTTTTTAGATATAGTTAAAAAATGTTTATTTCTTGTTTTATTTTTAAAAAAATTTTTTAAACAACATCTAAGATATTATTACAGTTAGATTTACGTTAGGAATATTCGTTTCATATCACGTGACGTCCGCATCTCGCGACGGACGCTACTTGTAAACAAACAGTTATTTCTGAAGAAAGATTGAGGCCAATCTGAAATATCAAATATATATACAAATAAATAAATACTTTCATAAAAGAACATTATTATTTTTTTAATTTGCAACTTTCTCTCTCTCTCTCTCTCTCTCTCTCTCTATATATATATATATATATATATATATATATATATATAAATATCTCTCTCTCTCTATATATATATATATATATATATATATATATATATATATATATATATATATATATATATATATATATATATATATAGAGAGAGAGAGAGAGAGAGAGAGAGAGAGAAAGGGCGTATTTTGGTTGGAGGTCTTGGAAATCTTAGGTTGGGTGAGTTCTTCAGCCTCTGTCCACACAATCCATCGTGACACGTGATATCGATTAAATTACGTGCGAGATTTAATAATCAATATAAAATCAGTATTTTTACAATCTATTTGTTGAAGGCGTCCATTGTGCGTTTTTCATTGGAGTCCATGTCAAACCATCTGACACATCCTTCTGAATATGATGCATGATGTTGTTTTCTAATATGTCACTATCCGTGACTATTGACGATCTTACTAATCGCATTCACCATCGTCTGCGTGCTAGAGTACTTTAAGCTGGGTAAATGCCCCTTGCCTGCAAAGTGGCTGAGATAGTTTCGTATCTCCTATCGATACCAGTTGCTAGTGCTCGAACTGCAAGAAAAGTAAATATTTTGAACGCTGAATTTCAAATCTGGCAGACCCCACCCACCGTTTGGAGATTGACACAATAAAAATATTTCTGTTTTTCTTTGCCTACCCTCATTTGGGACTTCTGCCAGTCGAAAATAAGTTTGTAAACATCTATAAATCTGTACATTTTAAGATAAAACCAAAGAGGCATTTTACGAAGAAAAGTTTAAGAAAATTACCATTTCGGCTAATTGTGAGTTTAGGAATTATTCTTGACAGTTTCTTGTGGGTAGGGAAAGAGAGATTATTTCTTGAACAAGATTCAAGAATCGATGGTTTCTGAGAACGTCACGTAACATTGCAAGAGAAATATGTAGTGAGTATGAGTGAGAAAGGTGGTAAAAATCGATGACCGCTTATAATTGAATATTTGTGGGGGGGTGCTGAGTTCGGTGGATCAGAGGTCAATAAACTGAAGAGATGACGTGACGCGCGGGAAAGAGTCAAACTGCGCACATCCGCCCTTCACTTCCGGTGCAGAACGGGGCGATCACTTCCCGGCTATCCGCGCCCGTTTTATGATTTTAGATTTATAAATTTCCCCTCAACACTCACGGATCGTGACAATTCGCAATTTAGCTTTTGACTTTTACTTGTCGCTGGCCCTTTGCCAGAAACGCGGGTCGGTGTTAATCATTGTCCAATCATACTAGCATGTACTCTCGATGCACTTACTGACATAATCGTCAAGGAAATTTGTGCGACGCTGTCTCTGTTTCTTTTAATGCTGTGACTTTGCCGCTCGCTTGATTTTCATTCATTACACGCTGCACACATGCACTTTGATTTCAACCTTTCTTTCAGATCGATACTTTTAAAATTTGCTCTTAGCTTGTTTGAGAGAGTTCAATTTTCGCCGTCGCCGAAAACCTTCTGATCATCCATTGATTAATTTTCATCATCCTAACCGACCATCTTCAATGCCATTCATTCGGATTTTTCAGTTTCACTAGAGAGCCCGTAACTAAAACTGACTTAAGGGGAGATAACTCAAATCTCTACCGGCACATGCCGGATTTCTTTTTTTCATGTGGCTTGCTGACAGCTGTTACAAACAGGTTTTAGGTGGTGCTTTAGCATCAAACGTGCTACAAGGCAAATATTTTAACCCGACTCTATGTACTTCAATTGGTCTATTCTTTAAACAGTTAACTCTCTTTGTTTGGAACACTGGACATGGGTATGACGATAAACTACAATCGGTAGCAAGGCCTCTGATCGTGAGATTGGAGGTTTTGAGGAACATGAAACCCCCTCTTAATTAATCGCTGACCCGGGTGGGTAGAAACTATGAGAAAATAGTAAACCTCCGAACAAAATGAACATTATGAAAGTATAAAAATATTTATTTATGGTACAGTTATCAACATTACTTATTTATAGTAAAATGACCAACAATGCATTTTTATAGCAAAATGACCAGCAGTATATTTTATAGCAAAATGAGTAACTAAGTATTTTATCTGTAGTTGAAGGCATACAATTGCGTTCAAAATATATTTAGCTGAAGTCATAAAATTGTGTTCAAAATGTTTAGATTTCGGTATTAAATAACCCATAGAGGTTGATATGCCGCTAAACAAAATCAACCAACATGAACGAACTCTTTCATGACATTAAACCATATAAAATCCTACAATTTCTTAACGAAATCATACACACACACACACACACACACACACACATATACATATATATATATATATATATATATATATATATATATATAGATAGAGAGAGAGAGAGAGAGAGAGAGAGAGATGTTTCGTTGAATAATTTAGATAAGTTTTGTCTCAATATATATATACATATACATATATATGTGTATATATATACATATACATATATATGTATGTATGTATGTATTGAGACATGTTCTATTGCATAATTTAGATAAGTTTTGTCTACTTATTTTCAAATGGATCCTTTCATATTCACAGATGAGCTTTTTGGTGTCATTATTAAAGGAAGAGATAAAATTACCGTGTTGATACATATTATTTATTCCGAGTACTTTCAACATTAGCACAATGTCATCATCAAGGTGTTGTTGTTTTTTCAAGATATATATTGTAGTATTCATCATTTTCAAAGACAAAATTGCTGTGTTCATCGAAATTTAAATTTGTTACTAATACAGTAAAGAGCCCTGAATTTAGTGCAAACACCTTGAGTAACACTTCAAGTGTGGAACAACTGTCTAAATGTTCTGTTTTTCCGAGAGATTGAAAATGCAGTACCTTATCTGTCGACTGATTCGTTTTGACGTCCCAAATATGTAGCTCAAACTGAGGTGCTCTTTTTTTGACAACCATGCGTTCTCTCTTTTTACAGCTAATAGTTAGTCCTTTCTTATTGCTTTCCTTTACTGATTTTTCTTTTTCAGTTTTCTTCCTGAGCTCACTATCAATAATAAACCCTTGTAGATTTTCTAATAAGTAAATGTTAGATATTATTCATTTTTTTTACCTTAGAATGCAGGTTTATTTTTTCATTTATATTGAAAAAAAATGTGCAATTAATCCAGTTCTTATAACTTCAGCAGATTTTAAGGTTATTTATCTGAAACTAATTGAGACGTTCATTGATACTGATAAAAGGTTAAGTTGCCACCGGCCCTTCCAAACCAGCCTCTCCTCTCTACACCCCCACAGTTTGGCTACACGTTCGCACGCTGTAATAACTGATTAAAAGATGCAGTATCCTGCAGAGTCCGTAAAAATGATACCGAGATCTGATTAGTAACACCTGTGAGATGAGGCGTTAACAGTGACAATGCTCCAGTGACTCCTTATCAAAACGCTACTTGGCTTGCTTCTTCTAGGCCTGACCGTTGGTCCCTTTTTGCACCAAACAAATGAGAACACATCGACGGAGGTGCGAAAATTTCGTCCGATCTTTATTACCAGGCGGTCGGACGAATGCAAACATAATTGTTACTGCTGACGTCTTAAATATAAGTAGGTAGGATAATAAAAGACGATTCCTTTCTATCCAAGCCGTTTCTTTTTGCCTTCCTTCTCTGTGACAGAGTCTTAGTCATTCGGGTAATTGAGAAATTAGAGACCAGTGCGACCATCTGCTGCCCTGAATGTCGAACTGTTAATTGGTTGCCTAATATTTCCGACGCCTGGCTGACTTACAAAAATTGGAAAGCGCTTGTTTAAAAGCTGAAGTGATTTTCGATGGTGGACAATGTTTACTTCGTTAGAAAGTCAATAGGAAAATGAGTAAAAAATGTTCGCACCTTAAGCTGGCTTTTTGGCTGAAGTGATAAATTATATGCATGTAGTATGACGATTACAGACATGTAAAGTTAAATCAACGAGCCAGGTTCGGTTGTCGTCCGTGTTTGTTGTGTACACTTTCTCAAAAATACCCTTGGGAAATACATAAAAACATATCTTCTCCCTAGTGTTCATATTGCAATTTTTGCTGTTATCATTCCATGTTTTTACCAGAGGTCATATTGTAATTTTCGACAAAGAAAGCCGGAGCGTACAACGGCCCTAACGTTGTGATAAATATGGTAACAAAAATGAGGAAAATAGTCCGAATAATGTAAATAGTGTACATAATACCTCATCTGAGATATATATGCAGATACTGAGGTCTAAACATTATGTAAGTATAAAAATACATTTTTGTAGTAAAAAAACAAACAAACTTATAACCAATACTGTTGTGACCAAGTAAATGGTTAAGTAATAATAAAAACCAGGTTTGCAGATATATCGTGTATTAAACAGTAAGTACACCAGAAGAGTATTACACGACTAGTGAGAGTGTATCGTATGAACTAGAGCTCAATCTATTCACAGTTCCCTGTTCCCCGAAGCCTTCTCTCCTACTAATCTTATAGTAGGCGGAAGAGTCTAATACAGAGGACACCATAATCAAATACATTATTGGAAAAGGAAGAAAAAAATTACCTGCAATACATTTTTGAAGAAAAAATGCCAGAGCCCCCCCCTTAAATTTCGGCATTAAATGTCCCATTTAATACACCGTTAAACAAACCAAAGCAAAATTGAACCGACTCTCTTGACTTGAGGCAGCAAACAGTCCAGAAAGAAATCTCTGAATTTAAAATAAGCCTGAAGAGGGATGGGCTCCGTCAGGGTATGTTGCACTAGACACACCTTACATTATAGCTGCAGTACATGTAGTGCCTCAACAACCTTAAACGGTTACGGGTAATGTGATGTGATAAAGGATTGAACCAATGATTGAAAAATTTGAGGCTTGAGTGATTTAAGAATATCGGTCTTGGTTAATTACTGCCTCCTCCAAAGAATGAGAACTCTCTTTCAATATCAGATTATCAAATATTCTTGAAAGTGGTTAGGTTGAACGAAACCATGCAAAATCCGCCGTGCTCACATGGTATAAATACAGATGTTAGTCTCGTCTGAGAACAAATAAAACAGATTAAAATCCACATTTCTCATTCGGTTCCTATTATAGTGTTCAGTCTCAGGGGGTCATTCCCACCAGGCAATACTTATCCCACAGGGACGACCTTGGGTTAATCCTTGGCGCCAGAGGCATCTCCAAAGAGGAAATGCATAAGAGACTGGACTATTTTTGGCTTCTGGTCCCATGTACGTGAAGAGACATCTATTTTAAACTCGGCATCGTGCCATATTTCATTCAATGAGGCGCGCGAATACACACCGAACCGCTTTTCTTATGTGCGTTAATTATAGTTAATGCTTATTTTCAGGGGGCATCCCCTCGCTGGTGGTACGTCTCCTATTGTAGTTAAACGGGTAGGGCCAGGGTCAATGTGTGAAGACTGAGTTTTCCCAAAAGGGAAGTGCCGAGGGAGATTGAGCAATTTTTACCTCTGCCCTTATGTAAGCGTGGGGCGGAGGCATACATTAAATCGACTTTTTGTCAGTTTTGCCCTCGTGCGGAGATAGATAAATAAAATAAATACGAGTCTAAGCAGAAATGCCTCGGCGTGGTGGTGTGCCAAGTATTTTGTTATAAACGACTGAATAGTGATTTTGAGACTCCCTGGGTGCCAACTGTTTGTGGGTCAGCGCACAGACTGAAGCAAACTTGATAAATCGACACAATGAAAACACATATTTGGTATTTTTTAAAAGCTCCCCAACCACAAAAAAAGAAAACAAAACAAAAAAAAAAACGTTTTTTGAGAAGCACATCTTCGCTGAAAAAAATATTGATATATTAGTTGCAATTTCATAACAGAAGCCATGTTCAAAATGATTCCAACCTCTATATTGCAAAAGGGAAATGAGCAAAACAAGAACTGGAGTTGAGTTTTCTTTCTTACGTTACGTAAATTTAGTAAATTCTCTAATGAACAAGATTTAATCATCTATGTGCCGTTTCTCCTCAGAACGTAGACGATCATGCCTCTCCACAACCTCCTATCCATTGTGGCTCTTAGCAACGTTTGTTACTTTGCCCTAATTTCCACCACCAAATTTCCGTCATCCTCCACACATACTTTTATTTTCGGTAAGTTCTGTGAGTGTCAAATTATCCAAGCTCAATTCCTCATCATTAGTCCAAGAAACTCCAACTGTCATTGCTGATTCTGAGTATGTTTTCTTTTTTCTTTTTTCTTTCTTTTTATCTATTCGTTGCTTACACGCTCCGTCAACGGTATTCTCAGCATCCTCCGGTATAACCACATTTCTTTCAGGAGGTGTGCCAACATGGCTCGACCAACCTTCTGTAAGCTAAGTTCGCCTGGTATCGTCCACTTTAGATAAAGGGTAAATGTTCGCGATTTTTCTCAAGAAAAAAAAAATCAGATATTATTGTTAGGAATTAGAAAAATTATTGACTATCCAAAACGAGGATTAATTTTTTTACGGCTTTTTGCGGGATTATTTAAAGCCGAAACATATGAATATATGTTTCCGAGGAGAGCAATGATTTATCTAGAGACAATCTTACTAGTTTAATCATAACAGGCGGAAAGGAGATTGATTAATAACTTACCCAATGGTATTTGCGCGTAAGTGAATGTAACGAAATTCGATTTCTTATTCCAAGTCGCTACCCTTTACACAACCCACACACCCGAAAATTGAAATATCGAAGCAATTTCAAATGCCTGATTCGACAAATCAAGAAAATATATTTATGTCCACACTGTGATGGGAAGAAATCCCGAGCGAAGTCAAGGGCGAAATATAGATCCCCACCAAAAGTATTTTTGACCGGTTTGAATTATTCTAGAGACTCCAAAGAATTTTGCATGAAGTTTGCCTCTACGAGAGACGGCCAGGCCAGACAGATAAAAGCAAGACTAGCTATTTCCGAGCTCACTCTTCGCATTGATTTAAAATTTCGGTGATCAATTCTTTAGTCAGATTAAACAAAAACTAAGCTGCTGAGGCACAAGAACGTTGTTTTCATTTAACCATTGATTGATTCTTTCGTTTTTTACGGTTTATCAATCCTTTGTGGGTTATTTAAAGACCAAACATATTTTGGGGGTTGTAAGAATAATTCCTTCATTTTTAGCCGGTGAATATTATATTCACATTTATTTCAGCAGATTTTTCCAGATACATGTCCTACTCTATTTACATTATTCGGACTATTGTCCTCATCTTAGTTGCCATATTTATTACAACGTTTCGACCGTTGTTTTTATATATTAGATGGTGTTATTTTTATGCGTATATATCTATCTTTTGTCCATGTCTATCCGTTTTAATGTCCTTTCTTTCCCTAATGTTTGTTTTTCTGTTCTGCCCAAGTTGAAGTGGTTAGAATTCGTTTAATAATCCTTTCAAACTTGAATATTTCTTGGTAGGTGTATCGGCGTGTCTTTGTCAATGTATGTGTGTGCATGTACGTGTCTTTATCGGTGTCTGTGAGTATGGTCACTTGTGTGTACCTTTCATTGTCTATGTATCTTGTGTGTTTTTTCTTTCTTTTTTTAAGAGTTGTGGAGATATTTCCTGTCTCGTCGCCTTTTTGTGTGTATATATCTAAATACGTCTGCGTGTTTATATATTATAATCTGATTGTGTATGTATTGTCTTTTGCAAGATGTCATCCTCCCCTGCCTCTGTTTATGCTTCAAATGTATCTATGTTGCCATGAAGTTCAGAGCAACATTTGATCTTAACGTTTATTCCAACATAATTTCAATAAAAACAAAATAAATAGAATAACATATCTAGTGTTTCTTTTTTCCTCAGTAATTTTATAATTTTAAACTTAATATAGATTAAATTTAAATTTTAAAATGGGTAATTTTTAATTTGTAATATCAAATTTTATCGAATAATTTAATATTTATTAGTTAGAATAAATTCTATTTTAGTCTAACCCCAACATTAAAGCATTAATTAATTATTATAACCAAGGTTTGTTGTCAAGTTTTTTGAATTCTCATATACTTGTATTTTGATTGGTCATTTTTGAATTCTCATATACTTGTATTTTGATTGGTCATTTTTGAATTCTCATATACTTGTACTTTGATTGGTCATTTTTGAATTCTCATATACTTGTATTTTGATTAGTCATTTTTGAATTCTCATATACTTGTATTTTGATTGGTCATTTTTGAATTCTCATATACTTGTATTTTGATTGGTCATTCCAGATTATGTAACAGCATTTCCCTTAGCGAGGGGTGTTTGATTGATTTGAACCTTTTAAAACCTTTTATTCTGCATTCAACATCATCACTTGATAAGACATCAGAAGTGTTGAAACAAAATGGTTATTTTTGTAGTGATTTTATAACATATATTTATAATTTTTCGAATATATATATATATATATATATATATATATATATATATATATATATATATGAGGAATTAATGGTTGTTGGAAATCGTCTTCTGTAGTTCCAGTCTTTAAGAGCTTAGACGAACCATCTGATTTTTCTAACTATAGGCCCATTAGTCTTTTACCACTTTTTGGCAAAGTACTAAGAGGCTCTAATTAGTTCTGAATTGGCTAAGTATCTCATATCGCAGGGTCTTCTTTCAAATAGGCAATATGGATTTCGCTTCTCTAGGTCAAATTCTGATTTGTTGACTATTATTGCTGAAAGACTCTATCAAGCTTTTGATAAGAATGGTGAAGCTTCGACTGTTGCTTTGGATATCAGGAATGCATTTAAATGCATGGCCACTCTTCTAGATCTTTTTTGCGTAAATGCAGGTGTTCCTCAGGACTCTATCCTACGTTACTCCTATTTTTCATAAATGACAGCAGTTCTCAACTCAGTATCTATGCTGATGACAGCTATTTACTCCTGTCGTAATAGTAAGTCTGATCGTTTCGATAAAGTTAAATTGGCCGCTGATGTAAAAAAATGACTTACAATCTGTTGTTAAATGGGGCAAGGAATAGCTTGTTAATTTTAACGCAACAGAAACGAAACTGCTCTCTTTTAATCGTCTGAGAGAACCCTTTTTACCTTTCATAGGCATGGCTAATGCTAACCCCCAAGAGAATGACTAACAGTGCCTTCTCGGACTAATGTTTTCAGCTGACAGGAAATTGAGCATATCGAATCAAATGCTAAATCTGCAGCTAAGAAAGACATTTTTTTTCTCGCCAGAATCTATCTTACATATTTATAAGTCTACCATTCGTCCTTCCTTTGAATATCACTGCCCCATCTATTCTGCTGCTCCTATTATATATTTAGACATTCTTGATAAAAATCCAAAGAAGAGTCTGCAATATTTTTTGTCCTGACCTGGTATCTCAGCTTCAGTCTCTTTCCCACAGCCGTAACGTAGCTTCCCTGTGTTTTTTTTTCTGTAAATACT
The DNA here is from genome assembly GCA_903632075.3 of Acanthosepion pharaonis. Classification (NCBI taxonomy): domain Eukaryota; kingdom Metazoa; phylum Mollusca; class Cephalopoda; order Sepiida; family Sepiidae; genus Acanthosepion; species Acanthosepion pharaonis. The sequence continues at coordinate 797,903 of CAHIKZ030000022.1, forward strand.
TTCATGGTAATTGTTCTGATGAACTTTCCGCTATGGTAGCTAAACGTTATGAATTTAAGCTCAGTATTAGATTGGCGGTAAGGTCTCGTCGTTTTACTATTAAAATGGCCAGATATAAGCCTAAGCTCAAAGATAACAGTTTCTTTTCCCACAATTCTCGCCTGTGTAACTCTCTTTCCGCCTTCTTGCTACCCAGTCAACCTTGATCTTCAAAAATTTAAATCATTACCTTCTGTCTTTTTAATTCTTATTCTTTTATTATTCTCTCTCCTTAATAATAATGTTTATCATATTCTCTAACACTTGGTAACTTCTTGCGTCCTAGGGGCTTTATTGCTTGGCTTGGAGTGAAATGATTATAAAAAAATCTGTTTTTTAAAGTCTAATTGTCGTGACCAAGTAATTGGTTAAGAAATAACAAAACAAGAGGTTGCAGATAAATAGTGTATTGAACAGTAAATACAACAGAAGTGTGTTACACGACTTGGGAGTGTGTATTGGTTGACCAGTGTTCAGTCTATATCACCGTTAATATTTAACAGACCCCCCTCCAACGAGGGATATATGCGACACAAGCTTTCCAAACTATATAGGTGATGAAGAAATAAGATGTTTTCTTAGAAATCTCAATACTAAGCAAATAGTACATAATACTGCTTCTACTAATCTCAAACATATTAAACTCCTATATCGTAATCAAATGCATACTAATTATAAACAAGATGAAAATATACTAAAAAAAATTAGTAAATACTAATATATCTACAACAGATCCTAGCAAAAAAATTTAGTTAATCATATACTACACTAAATCTAGTATATCCAACTCACTTATTCGCAATGATTCTTCTCCCCCGGTTAGCGATTTGCAAAAAAAACAACATAGTTTACAAATTCAAGTGCCTTTTGAGAGATTGTATCTCCAACGAATTAAATAATATTTATGTTGGTCACACCACAAACTCGCTTTCACGACGCCTGACACTACATTTGAATGATAACTCTAACATTTTTAGGCATTTAAAACAACATACCTGGCCGCATACACAATTCCGTAAAATCCTTGTAGAAAACAACTATATTTAAACATGAAAACAATAAACAAAAACTGAAAATTCTTGAAACTATATACATAAAACTGTTGAAACCTAATCTGAACAAAATAAACTGAAATCTCCACAAATATTTTTAAATTCCAATAATTGGTAACAGAACCCATTGGTTTATACCAACGGATTCCCATACTTAATACTTCTCGAATTCACTCTCGCGTGGTCATGTGTGTCTTCATGAGCTGCGGTGCGATTTTCGCTTCCAGCGTCTTATATGCACGTGTTTATCGTTGCTTGGAAATCATCAATGTAAACAGAAACAGACTACCATCACTTTCTTGTCCGTGTAATGCATAATATATTGTACTGTAATTGTCATCTTTGATAATGGCTTATGTAAGCCGAAAGCTTATATTGAATTAAAAAATATGTATCAATATTGTGGTTTCTTTCTTCGTTTAATGATATTATTAAGCTTATCAGACGTTATGAAAAGAATTTACATTAAATAAATAGACAACACTCGTCTATATTATTTAATGAAACATGTATGAATGAAAAAATGCTGCCTAAATACACACAATATATTATATACACGTAGATATTCAGTAGAAACAATAAAGTATATTTTCAGAACGATTTTAATTATGTTTAACTTGGAAAAAACAAAAAAGGCAATCAATTAAAACTGAAGTCAGGAGGAAAGGGTTGGAAGAGAGTACATGACGAAAACGGACGCTTCTTGTTGATATTAGCCACACATCATGAAAGCTTGGAACCCACATTTTTGGTAGGACATGATCATGACAATTTACTTACAGACTCTTTTGTTTTCAATCCTCTGGGCTACTACGTGAGACCAATGTGAGACCAACCAGCGGCTCCATACCAAGAAATCTTTAGAGGCTTCCAACGTGGAATGTGATAGATAATATGAATGGATAAATTAGATCCAAGCATGCGGTCGCTTCCGGGATTGCCATATTCGAAGGCGAGGGCGGTTTTATTGAATAACTTTTTTCTGTTTTACTAATTATATAGTAATATATAAATTAATATATTTTACTCAATATATTGATATTTTTTGTGAATGAATTTTATAATTTATTCTTAATTTCCTTGTGCAGTCAGGTTAATACACACACACGCATCCATATATTGAATATATGCAAGAATATGGTAGCTTAATACTAATAAAGGCTACTTGGCGCAGGTCGAGTGTGTGCCTTACTCTTTTTGAGTAGTTACACGTCTACTTATCATCTCTCAGTTGCGTCTCTGTCCTTGGGCAGAGTGCGCTCGGAGGCTTCTCTGTCAAAGAACAGAGGGGCAACTGAGAAATTTATACTGAGAGGTGCCCAGCCATGGGGAACAGCTGCCCGAGGCCGCGCCCTCCCATTGCACCAGAGGGACGGATCGGTGCTCGCACCGAGGCCAGTGAACCGACGGTTGCGGGGGATGAGGGGGATTTTTGTTCCTATCCCGGGTGTACGTGCTCGGGTCCCCACCTAAAAATAGACCTTGTGTCATATCTCGTCTTAGTGGGGGGACAGAGTAAATACTTACTTCGTACAGGTCAATGGTTAAGCTCATCATCGCAATTAGCTGATACAATGAATTCGTTGCCTACTAGAATGTTCGCAGTTATAGTCGTTTTCTAGGACTAAGGTAAATTTAGTAAATTCTCTAGTGAACATGATTTGATCATCTATGTGCCGTGTCCCCTTTTGTTAACGCCCTCACATCATATTAAATTTCGAATATTATACTGATTGATCTTTCATAGCACGATAACTCTTAGATATTAGTGCAAAAATAATATGAATATTGTTTTCATTTCTATTATAAATACCAATGATTAAAATACTAAAAAAACTTTTATTCGATAGTTTATCTTAATGTTTTCAATGCGATGGTTGACTTTGGTGCTTACTGGCTAAGAATCTTACTCTGGTTCATTTGATAGCTTATCTCAATGTTTTCAATGCGATGGTTGACTTTTGGTGATTACTGGCTAAGAATCTTACTCTAAGGGTTCATTTGATAGCTTATCTCAATGTTTTCAATGCGATGGTTGACTTTGGTGATTACTGGCTAAGAATCTTACTCTGGGTTATTTGGGTTCATTTGATAGCTTATCTCAACGTTTTCAATGCGATGGGGTTGACAATGCGATGGTTGGTGCTTACTGGCTAAGAATCTTACTCTGGGTTCATTTGATAGCTTATCTCAATGTTTTTCAATGCGATGGTTGACTTTGGTGCTTACTGGCCAAGAATCTTACTCTGGGTTCATTTGATAGCTTATCTCAATGTTTTCAATGCGATGGTTGACTTTGGTGCTTACTGGCTAAGAATCTTACTCTGGGTTCATTTGATATTGACTCATCTCAATGTTTTTCAATGTTTTTTGCTAAGAATCTTGTCTCAATGTTTGCAATGCGATGGTTCATTTGATATCTTATCTGGGTTCATTTGATGTTATTCAATGTTTTCAATGCGATGGTTGACTTTGGTGCTTACTGGCTAAGAATCTTACTCTGGGTTCATTTGATAGCTTATCTCAATGTTTTCAATGCGATGGTTGACTTTGGTGCTTACTGGCTAAGAATCTTACTCTGGGTTCATTTGATAGCTTATCTCAATGTTTTCAATGCGATGGTTGACTTTGGTGCTTACTGGGCAGTTCATTTAAGAATCTCAATGTTTTCTGGGTTCATTTGATAGCTTATCTCAATGTTTTCAATGCGATGGTTGACTTTGGTGCTTACTGGCTAAGAATCTTACTCTGGGTTCATTTGATAGCTTATCTTAATGTTTTCAATGCGATGGTTGACTTTGGTGCTTACTGGCTAAGAATCTTACTCTGGGTTCATTTGATAGCTTATCTCAATGTTTTCAATGCGATGGTTGACTTTGGTGCTTACTGGCTAGAATCTTACTCTGGGTTCATTTGATAGCTTATCTTAATGTTTTCAATGCGATGGTTGACTTTGGTGATTACTGGCTAAGAATCTTTACTCTGGGTTCATTTGATAGCTTATCTTAATGTTTTCAATGCGATGGTTGACTTTGGTGCTTACTGGCTAAGAATCTTACCTGGGTTCATTTGATAGTTTATCTTAATGTTTTCAATGCGATGGTTGACAATCGTTTTTGGTGATTACTGGCTAAGAATCTTACTCTGGGTTCATTTGATAGCTTATCTCAATTTTTTTCAATGCGATGGTTGACTTTGGTGATTACTCTGGATAGTTTATCCAAGAATCTTACTTTGGGTTCATTTGATAGCATTTATCTTAATGTTTTCAATGCGATGGTTGACTTTGGTGTTTTGGCTTATATCTAATGTTTGGTAATGCGATGGTTGACTTTGGCTAGAATCTTACTCTGGGTTCATTTGATAGCTTATCTCAATGTTTTCAATGCGATGGTTGACTTTTGGTGCTTACTGGCTAAGAATCTTACTCTGGGTTCATTTGATAGCTTATCTCAATGTTTTCAATGCGATGGTTGACTTTGGTGCTTACTGGCTAAGAATCTTACTCTGGGTTCATTTGATAGCTTATCTTAATGTTTTCAATGCGATGGTTGACTTTGGTGCTTACTGGCTAAGAATCTTACTCTGGGTTCATTTGATAGCTTATCTTAATGTTTTCAATGCGATGGTTGACTTTGGTGCTTACTGGCTAAGAATCTTACTCTGGGTTCATTTGATAGCTTATCTTAATGTTTTCAATGCGATGGTTGACTCAATGTTTTTGGATGCTTACTGGCTAAGAATCTTACTCTGGGTTCATTTGATAGCTTATCTTAATGTTTTTTCAATGCGATGGTTGACTTTGGTGCTTACTGGCGATGGTTGACTTTGGTTTAAGAATCTTACTGGGTTCATTTGATGCTTATTCAATGTTCATTTGATAAGCTTATCTCAATGTTTTCAATGCGATGGTTGACTTTGGTGCTTACTGGCTAAGAATCTTACTCTGGGTTCATTTGATAGCTTATCTCAATCAATTAATCTCAACCCTCTGGGTTCGTTTTTTCTGTTCATTTGATAGCTTATCTTAAGGTTACCAACCAAGGCTGGCTTAAATAAAGCTTATCTTAATGTCTTACTGGCTGATGGTCCTGTACCATATCAAATCTCCTCCATAGCAATTTATTTGTGAGAAGAGATGGATCCATATATTTGGAAAGCCCAAGGGTAGCTTCCAGCATTTCAGTCAGGAAATTTTGTGATACACTCTTGGTGAATATCTTTAACGAACTGGATTTTTCTGCAGTAGGTTGGGATTCGAATTCTGTCTGTCCTGTTTGATACCTTTTTTCTTTGAAATTTTGCGTTTATAAGAACTGGACGCTATTGAATAATTTTTGAAATTTTCGTTTATGACTTTGTTTGAATAATTTGAAAAAAAAAAAAAAAAAATGGATAAATATCTACTAGACCCGGAGTATGTCCCAGTGTTCCTTCCAACATAACAGAGAACACAGAGGAAGCACTGTCTATAACCAACGTTTCTGTTGCCTCTAGTTTTCTCTTCAGCTGTGGCGTTTTCCCAACATCACTGCTATATAGGGAGATTGATATTACATAACTGTCCAGCAATAGTAACTTAATATAGTATGCTCTAAATCTCAAAGAAAATGTAAGCGTAAAATAAGAACATTTTTTTTTTAATTTTCTTAATTTTGTCTGCGAGGAATACCCAGCAATGAAAATTAAACAACCATGACGAAAAATATTACACCAGAACTCCATAATCGAAATTCTATGTTTTAACCTTTAAGATACACCTAATATTGCTTGCTAATTGATCCATCTTTACTGTTAGCAAAATCTTTTATGAAGAGTTTTAACGTAAATATTTGTTATTTTAGATTTTTCAAGAGAACAAACGCAATGGTCTTTAATGAGAGGAGTTAAATCATCGCCAAAGGTTCTAAACGTCCTGTCTAAGTTTTGAGATTAAACTAAACATCCTACAAATAAGATTAGAGAAAGAAATAATGTTCTTCTATGAATACTCCCACCACCTGCCCTTTAGGAAATATTCCGCATTCTAACAATCCATTCCCCTTCTTCGTTCAGTCTTAATGAATATCTGCTTCGGAAATGAGGTTGATGGTAAAAAGCTTGGCGTTCAAACTCGAAATTAGTCGACCTCGCTCCCCAAATCCCTGGTTAAATTAACTGAGTTCGCTCATTGTTTACATCAGAGAACGTTGAAACTTTCCTGCCTACTGGAACGAACGTTCTGCGTTGATCCCGGCTCAAGGCTATCATTTCATCTATTATTTGCCTTGCACGAGCGCCATTATTCGCATAGCAATCTTCCATTTTATCCAATCGAGTTTTAACTAAAGTATTACGTTTCCTATTGAGGTTTCTAATAACGCCGAGTGTCTTCTCGGGCGATTTTCAAGTTCACAAGCAACACTTGTCAGTCCACGAAACAATTTCTTGTCAGTGAATTCGACGCCACTTTTGAAGAATAATTTGATTTTTAAAAGATCTAAACCTTGGCTAAAGTACTAATGAATCGTCCACCGTAGGTCAGCGAACAACAGGAGGAAACAGCTATTAACTTAAAATGATTGGCTGTGGATTATCCTTGATAGGTTAACTCTTCGTTTTAAAAATGCCCTGTCCTTTGCATTGAAATTCACTTTGTAAAGAACGAAGAGACTTCAATGGGAAGATTTGTTTGGACGCTTAATAAAACGAGCAGAACCAGAAGTGGTTGACGTTATGCCGAAGCACGTTTCAATTAGCGATTCAGACAGATGTTTTCACCTGTAATCTGTTAGGAAGAACGATGGAAATCCTAATTTCTTTCTTCATTCTTTCTCTCCTGTTGGGTTCACGTAAAATGAGCTTTATCTCCGACCATTAAAATCATGTATTTGAAACTTACAGGAAAGAATGCTATTAACTTTTCTCGAGTTTAAACTGATTTGAATTGTAGAGACTATATTACCCACTTGACAATGTCGCCGACTTTCGTGTGTAAAGGCTTATATATATATATATATATATATATATATATATGTGTGTGTGTGTGTGTGTGTGTGTGTAGGGTGCAGTAGGTACATTCTCGACATTTTATATTTTTAATTTCCCGCGTGCGCGTTGTTTTTGTCGACTGCGCAGTATAGTAGGGTCAGTTGGGCACAGTCTGTGAGGGAAAAAAAGCAACATAACGCAATTCACTCTACAAGAAATTTGAATACGGCATGTTGTACTGTTTGGTATTTGGGCCGGAAACTCCAATACGAACATTTCAGAGTGTTTGGGTGTAAACCTGACGACAGTGCGGAGGATTCGGAAAGAGTTGGATGAGTTTGATGGTGATTACGAAGCTGTTTAGAGTGATCACTAGCGATCGCGACGTTAGGCCTCGATTCATCTTCCCACAGATCTGCAGAGTCGACGCAGTGGCCTAGATCAAGTGCCTTGAGAGCCAGGGGGCAAATTTACTGTAAATGACCTTGCGATTAAGGCACTCTCCATACATCTCCACACATCTGCATACACACACACACACACACACACACACACACACACACACACACACACACACATATATATATATATATATATATATATATATATATATATACAAACATATATATATATACACACACACACACACATATATATATATGTGCGTGTGTGTATGTATTAATTCTGGGTCAAGAGGGTGGCTGCTGGAAAAACCTATCTCTCGCAACAGGACATTGTACTATGCCATACAAGCAGGAGAACTTATTCCTGGCTGTCAGACAATTTCTGCGACTACATCACCCCTTATATCTAGCCACCTAACTCCCCCAGGCTTGAACCCCCTTGATTATTATGTGTGGGGCGCAGTTGTACGCACACACACACACACACACACACACACACACACACACATATATATATATATATATATATATATATATATATATAATATGATAAAAATATAGTTTATAGTATGCGATATTTATTGGTAAAAGTGCTCAATATCAGGGATAGGGTGTGTGTAAATATAAAAGTGGACACTGAAGTCATGCCAAGTGGTAACATGCTTCATGCTTGAAATCAATTTTCAGGCCTAAATATAATGTTTATAGCAAGAAGAAATAGGATTATAATAAAATCGATTAATTACTGAATTAATATGCATAATATCACACGTAGATAGCACAACTCAGAATTTCATGCAAACATGCAATCTTCAGGTGTAAAATACTTACTTTAACGATAAGTGAGTATTTTGCACCTGAAGATTGCATGAAATTCCGTGTCGTGTTATCGATGGATATCATGTATATTCACTAATATATGCAATATCATATAACAGCTCTGTTATATGACAATGAGCACTGTTTTTTATAACATCTGTGAAAAAATATGTATTTACGTGCAAGTATATGTGCGTATACCTATGTTTTTTTATCATACCCACATCTATCTATCTATCTATCTATCTATCTATCTATCTATCTATCTATCTATAAAAGTGGACACTGAAGTCAGTAAGCTAAGGAAACATTCTGTTTCATGCTAAATGATGGCCTGACGATTGCGTTTATCATGAAACAGACTGTCACATCTAAGTGTTTACTTCAATGTCCACGCTTACATTTACATACGCTAATATTGAGCTCTTATAAATATAGCATATCCTAAAAATATATTTTATCATATATATATATATATATATATATATATATATATATATATGTGTGTGTGTGTGTGTGTGTGAAAAGTGTATATAAATATAAATAAATATAAGTATGTATAATTATTTATATATTATATGCGCGGTACTTATTAGAAAGCGCTCAATATCAGAGATAGAGCTAACATATTTGGTTGGATAGATGTGAGTTTGTGACCCTGGGTTTCACGCTTTAGCGATCGTCAGACAAACTGATTAATGTTTTAAAAAAATTGGGTTTATGTACATTGCGTGTATTGGTGTTATTGTGGAAGTGGTGGGGGAAACTTTGTCGTTTTGTCATTCATCGTACTAACACGTGCAGATGTATGCAGACACATATACATACTTGGTCGTCCGTCGGGACTCATACATATATAAACATATGTGGGCAGTTTCGGCTGTGACACATGTATGTATACGGGTGGTGTTATATCTATACATACGCATTTGTATGTTGAAATGTTGAAATTTAAACATTGGAAGTGTGGTGGAAATGTCTCGTTACTGTATACATGTCATATTATGTGTTTTCCCGCTGAGAAATATTTCCTCGCATGTATGTGGTGGGGTTTGTGTAATATATATATATATATGATAAAATAATATTCCATGGTTATAATTTATTACATTGGAATCGTAATTACGATCAATTCATCAGACCTACAAATTCAAAAGAATTTGTAGGTTTGATGAATTGGATCGTGATTACGATTTCAATGTAATAAATTATAACCATGGAATATTAGTGTCTGAGCCTTTTATATTATATTCTTACTCTGTCCTGGACATTGAGTTTTACCTGATTTTATCCTTGAAATTTTAAATTTTATAT
>CAHIKZ030000022.1:812500-817500 GCA_903632075.3 Acanthosepion pharaonis
TCTATCTATCTATCTCAGATTTCACATCTATCTATCTCAGATTTCACATCCATCTATCTATTTATCTGTCTATTTTAGATTTTACATCTATCTCATATTTCATATCTATCTGTCTATCTCAGATTTCTCATTTATCTATCTATCTATCTATCTATCTATCTATCTATCTATCTATCTATCTCAGATTTCATCTATCTATCTCAGATTTCACATCCAGATATCTATTTATCTGTCTATTTTAGATTTTACATCTATCTCATATTTCACATCTATCTATCTCAGATTTCTCATTTATCTATCTATCTATCTATCTATCTATCTATCTATCTCAGATTTCACATCTATCTATCTCAGATTTCACATCCATCTATCTATTTATCTGTCTATTTTAGATTTTACATCTATCTCATATTTCATATCTATCTGTCTATCTCAGATTTTCATTTATCTATCTATCTATCTATCTATCTATCTATCTATCTATCTCAGATTTCATCTATCTATCTCAGATTTCACATCCATCTATCTATTTATCTGTCTATTTTAGATTTTACATCTATCTCATATTTCATATCTATCTGTCTATCTCAGATTTCTCATTTATCTATCTATCTATCTATCTATCTATCTATCTATCTATCTATCTATCTCAGATTTCACATCTATCTATCTCAGATTTCACATCCATCTATCTATTTATCTGTCTATTTTAGATTTTACATCTATCTCATATTTCATATCTATCTGTCTATCTCAGATTTCTCATTTATCTATCTATCTATCTATCTATCTATCTATCTATCTATCTATCTCAGATTTCACATCTATCTATCTCAGATTTCACATCCATCTATCTATTTATCTGTCTATTTTAGATTTTACATCTATCTCATATTTCATATCTATCTGTCTATCTCAGATTTCTCATTTATCTATCTATCTATCTATCTATCTATCTATCTATCTATCTCAGATTTCACATCTATCTATCTCAGATTTCACATCCATCTATCTATTTATCTGTCTATTTTAGATTTTACATCTATCTCATATTTCATATCTATCTGTCTATCAGATTTCTCATTTATCTATCTATCTATCTATCTATTATCTATCTATCTATTTCACATCTATCTATCTCAGATTTCACATCCATCTATCTATTTATCTGTCTATTTTAGATTTTACATCTATCTCATATTTCATATCTATCTGTCTATCTCAGATTTCTCATTTATCTATCTATCTATCTATCTATCTATCTATCTATCTATCTCAGATTTCACATCTATCTATCTCAGATTTCACATCCATCTATCTATTTATCTGTCTATTTTAGATTTTACATCTATCTCATATTTCATATCTATCTGTCTATCTCAGATTTCTCATTTATCTATCTATCTATCTATCTATCTATCTATCTATCTATCTATCTATCTCAGATTTCACATCTATCTATCTCAGATTTCACATCCATCTATCTATTTATCTGTCTATTTTAGATTTTACATCTATCTCATATTTCACATCTATCTGTCTATCTCAGATTTCTCATTTATCTATCTATCTATCTATCTATCTATCTATCTATCTATCTATCTATCTATCTAAGTTTGTTGATACAGAGATTAAAAAATAATCAAAACAATGAGTAAGAGGAAGTAAATGGAAGAATTTTTAAGAAAAGGAGATTTTTTATTCATTTAAAATTCCATTGAAATGTTATTGATTATGAAAACTTGGCAACAGGACTCTCTCTCTCTCTCTCTCTCTCTCTCTCTCTCACACACACACACACGCAGAAAGAAGGAAAGAAAGAGAAAGTGTCAAGATAATGTAAGAAAGTGTAAGAGAGAATGTGCAAAAAACAACAACAAAAAACATGCAAAATAAAAAGGAATGAACGCCGATATCATTGCTTTTACCGTTAATCGTGGTCATGCTTAATATCTTTTCTTTTTTGGGGTCTGAATACATTTCCCACATAAATCTGTCGAAAAGTGAAAGGTACGAACAGCGTTTCGGTCACCAGTAAAGATCACTAATCTTTTTTTGTCTTCGATATTTATGGAGGAATTTAAAAAAATAACAACGTGCGCTCTTTTAATCATTTCTATTTTCTCGGAAATGCAAAAATAGTTGGCATTCGAAAGATTTCAAATTAACGATTCTGCTTGGGGTTTAAAACTTTTGTTGTAGAGTAAATAGTACCCCCCCCCCGTTGGCTATATAAACTAGTCCATCACTATAACAAAATGTTCCAGGACAGCCGTAATGGAGGAAGCCGTTTGGAGTCAGGCGGTCCGCTGCCTGGCTTCGGTTGTCAAGCTGTGTTTGGACAGGGGAGGCTCAGTCGGGAATCTGTCTATGGAGAGAAACACGTCCGAGAAAAACAGACAAGCAATGTAAACGAGCCCACTTTTGCTGAGGCTAGGTAAATTTTGACCAATAGCCCGGGAAGAAACGCTCGGGTTCCCCCACGATAATCTCGACCTTATGTCACAACTCATCTCAGTGTGTGTGTGTGGGGGGGCACTGGGTAAATACCAGCCGTTTAGAGTCAGTCTTCAGAATAATTAATGCAGGGTTTACGGCAAGTAGCTGAAGTATTACTTATAAGCATTACTTATATTATAACCGTTACGAAGCGCGTTATAGAACTTTTTTTCGGCATTCGCGGGGTAAATACTCGAGACAAATATGTGATTGTGCCATTTTGAAAAAGAAAAAAAAAACAAATAATTAAAAACAATCGCAGAATAAAAAAATAGTAGAATATAATTCGATGAGGAAATTTAAAAATAAAAGATCGTTTTGAGATCAACTGGTTTAGAAGATTGGGTTTGTCTTTCAAGAGTAAACTTTTATCATACTTGAAAATTTGCCAGTAGCATATTTTTTTTCAAAGACTTATTCAAGAGAGGAAAGAAGGAAAGAAAGAAAGAAATTAGCCAAGTGTTGCGTCGCTAACTTGCTAATTATTACAAAAGATAGATCGATCGATCGATCTCCGGCAAGGAACAGATACTACAACCGCAGCATCTACGCCGACGAGAAAAAAAAACAAAAACAACAACAAAAAACAACAACAAAAAAAAAAAAAAAAACATTCTCCTCCTCTTCGCCTTCCGGAAGAAAAGTCTATCCAAAAAAGAAAAAAAAATTAATAATAACATTCTCCACCTCTTCGCCTTCCGGAAGGCCATCCAAAAAAAAAAGAATAAAAAAAATAACATTCTCCACCACTTCGCCTTCCGGAAGGCCATCCAAAAAAAAAAAAAAAAAAAATTCTCTACCTCTTCGCCTTCCGGAAGCCCATTCAAAAAAAAAAAAAAAATAATAAAAAAATAACATTCTCCATCTCTTCGCCTTCCGGAAGGCCATCCAAAAAAAAAAACAAACAAAAAAAAAAACATTCTCCATCTCTTTGCCTTCCTGAAGCCCATTCAAAAAAAGGAAAAAAAACAAAAACGATTCGGATTTCTGAATGTTCTGTAAGCAATGATATTATTTATCATTGCCCAAACACCCAGTAACGATATGAAGCCGATTTTCAAATTTTATGCATCACTGAACATTTTACTGCCAATATAAATATAAAATATTGTTCTGCGCCTCGCAGTAATTACAGTTGTTTGCTTGTAAAATCAGTGGAACCAAAACTACTGTGTATATGATCTGTCATGTGCAGGTAAAAGAGATACCAATTTTATTGACTAGCATACGTTCTCTTTACGAGTTCGATAGGTATCTGTGCAGATAAAAAAAGGTAGAACACGGTTTCTAATGTCGGGGTCGTAAATAAGGCTTATCAAAGGACAAAAACGAGCGTGAAAGATAATCAGCGATGCAAGAAAGGATCAAGGAAAGAAATGATGCAAACTTTTACTGACCCGAAAAGTAAACATAACACAGATTTTTGTTTTTACTTGGCTATGGATCTCATAAAACACAAACATTCCGTTAGAACTGATTTTTTTTTTTTAATTTTTGCATTTATTTGATTTTATCAGTTTTTGACTATGTTTGTCGTAGCGAATGCAATTTGCTTGTAAACTTTACAAGCAAGTCAAATCTTTCCAAAACTTTGGAAAGCACAAAAAATAAAAAAAGAAATTAAAGAAATAAAATAAAAAAAAAATGTTACTACGATTTTGGTGAAGCTGAAAATTTCTCGGCCTCACGAAGTAGGGATTTAAAAAAAAAAGATTTGATCTGATTTTAAGAAATAAGCAAAGGCATACTGATAAGTTTACCTTACTATTTTACCATTAGCTGAGAAGAAAAGAATAGATTTATTCCTTTTCCAAGAGCTATAATGTGAGGTAAACGGATTTCCATCCATTTGAACTCGAAACTCTGAATTTGCTGATTTCATTTATCGTAGAGATAACTGTTAGAGCACCTACACATCAGTGCAGTTTAAATTAGGACAACTAAAGACTGATCATTTGTTGGCTGTTGATTGAAATATCTGATTTTAATTAGTAAGGGTTACTGATGAGGAGTAACCAAAACGGAGGTTGGAAATAAGATGGTAATCTTTATAACATCAACAAAATACAATACTCGCCAGCGGCGTCAAGTAGGTAAACCACTGCTAGTGGTGGACTACTTAGACAGCATGTTACCCCCACTTACAATAGTGTTGTGGTAGGATCCACCTAATTTGCATAGTGGAGTACCGACCATATAAATATGGTTGGTACCGGGAAGAGAGTGGGGAGGAATCAAGAGAATCAATCCAGAGACTCTGCCCGACTGCGACTAAGTCAACACATTCTCCAGGAACGGTCTTCCCAAGAATATACAAAAGACTATATGTAAATATTGTGTACCTTTCTTGTTTCAATACATTTTGTTCTAAGTACATTTTGTGTTGTATTATTATTCCATGCATTAGTCAAGTTTCAACAAATAGTGTCCAACGCATTTAGGCAGATTGAGACATACACATTAGCGTTCATAGGTATGGTAGATAACAACAGAAGTGGAAC
>CAHIKZ030000022.1:820000-822500 GCA_903632075.3 Acanthosepion pharaonis
TTTGTAGCGATGTTATAACTTGCAATTGTTATAATTTTGAATATATATATATATATATATATATGATGAAATTAAATAATTAGAATTACATAATGAAATATACTATAAAATTGAATGTTCACTTATCTTGTGCCCACTCTGAGTTTTGTGGATTTAAAATCTTCAGGAGATTTGATTATTTATTTATTAATAATGCTCTGGAGATTGAGCACAATATTTACGAAGATTGCGTGTCTTAAAAACGTTACCATGCGGCCATAATCTATGGTGATAGATAGATAGATAGATAGATAGATAGATAGATAGATAGATAGGTCATCTATTCATTTCCACACGAGAGAATTACGAAAATCAGGCGCCGACCCCGAGTATTCTAATACTTAGGAGGCTTATTTAGCAGATCATTATCAATTAGCTCGACCCTCACTGGGTGCCTCATAATTGTATCAAAACCAAATCCTGCGCAGTGAATAGTTTTGCGTTTAATTATGGTGTATTGGTCATCAGTCTGCACTTGTATATCATTAGTCGTGAGTTTGATCCGCACTATGTGCTTCATACTTGTAACTTTGTGACAAACTGAACTAAGCTTAGTAAAAAGAAAAGAATGGGAAGAAGCAGGGGAGAAGATGAAAGCAGAATATTAAATATGCAAACTAAAACAAAACGAATAAAGGGGTTAGGAAAGAGAGACGGGGTGGAGAATAAAGATTCACACCAAACAAGGCGGGAGTGCACTAGCACGCAAGGAGTTACAAAGGACTGAGAACAAGAGTAAAGAAGCATATTTAGGGAAAGGATACAGAGAATGACGGGGAACAAGCTCAGGGTGCTAGATGTCGATTGACATTACACTTGAATATTTGAAGATTATAGTCATTGCGGAAGCAAGTAAGGGGAAGGGCGTTCCACAGACGGGAAGTGCGGGAGAAGAAGCTGTTTGAGTAGAAGAAACGGTTACATTTAACCATTTTGACAGTGAAAGGGTGGGGACAAGATGCCGGCCTGGTAGCTCGCTTAAATTCATGTAGTCTGGGAACCAGTGAAAATAGCTTGTCGGAACAGTTGTCGTAAAAATATTTGTAGAAGAGATAGAGGGAGGCCACGGCACGTCTGTGCGATAGTGATTGTAGACTAGATGTCAGATCAGAAACTATCATCTTGCATATTCGTCTTTGGGTTTTGTCAAGGACCTCGAGACGTACGGCTGGAGGGCCAGATCATATATTTTTTATGTTTGTTTTGTTTTGTTACACGGAATATCAACCCACTGGGTCATTTAATGCCAAAATTTAATTTTTTGGAAAGCATAAGTAATTTATTTACAAAATATACCGTATTTTCCGGCTTATAAGACGCACATTAATATTGGAAAGAAATTTCCAAGAAAAAAGTCATGCTCATACAACAACACATTCACCATGCACCCTTCACATACTGGCACCACGTACTCTTTACATTAATCACCCGTCCGATTTTCTTTGTATAGCAATGACATACTAGTCAAGAGCAGAAGGCTCCCGCCACTGCTAGTAAACAGAGCATGTTTAAGTTTGTGGCTCGGCTCCAAGAAGGTTTATAGTCCTTGAAATACTTGTAACAGCTAAGTACTGGGGTTACATCATATAAAAGGTTGAATTAGATAGCTAACATTATAGTGTAATGACTCAACATACAAATCCACGTCCCTATCAGTGAAGCCAATAAGTTGAACGTCCAAACTTACATGAGTTTCGGTGTTGCCTTACATTCGTCTTGGAAGACACACACACGTATTTTTCAGGGTATTTTTTAGGAAAAAAATGCGTCTTGTAAGCCGGAAAATATTGCCGGTAATTTTTTCCTTACAGAAATGTACTGCTGGTAATTTTTATTACTATGAAAATGTATTGCTGATATTTTTACTATAAATTTTCATAATGTTTTAACAATAGTTTTGGATGGGTAACTATTTGCCTATAGCTGGGACCCTAACAGGTGCTACAACCCCGAGTCACGGTAGATCTGGGAACAAGAGCAATTAAGAGGTGGTTTCAGTCTTCTCAAAACTTCCCGATCAGTGGCCCTACTGCCGGATGTAGTTTATCGTCATAACCATGGCGATAATTTTTCAGAATGAGGTGGATGATTCACACTACATTATTGTATTACGTAGTGTGCTGGAAATTTCTCGGCCAAAAATTATTTTTAAAAATATACAAAGCAAAATAAAAGTTTGAAAAAGAGAAAGAAAGTTAAGCTTTGGTTATTTATTTATCATTGTGAATTTTGATCTGTCTTTGCTTACAGCCACATCCGGTTGAAACACCGGTTTCCGTACGATCAACGAAGTTAAGCAAGCGCAAGTCTGGTCAGTACCTAGATGAATCAGTACTTAGACGGGTGACCGCTTGGGAATAACATGTGCTGTAAGCTTGGATGTGCGGGTAGTGTTATGGATAATGGATCGAAATTGTTAATCGGAGAGCCAAGTACCAATTCCCGTTGATCCCTTTATACT
>CAHIKZ030000022.1:827500-832500 GCA_903632075.3 Acanthosepion pharaonis
GTTGCCTTGTCCCTGTCTACCTCTCTCATTTTGTCTTGTTGCCTTGTCCGTGTCTATCTCTCTCATTTTGTCTTGTTGCCCTGTTCGTGTCTACCTCTCTCATTTTGTCTTGTTGCCTTGTCCCTGTCTACCCTCTCTCATTTTGTCTTGTTGCCTTGTCCGTGTCTATCTCTCTGATTTTGTCTTTTTGCCCTGTTCGTGTCTATCTCTCTCATTTTGTCTTGTTGCCTTGTCCCTGTCTACCTCTCTCATTTTGTCTTTTTTTGTCTATCTCTCTCATTTTGTCTTGTTGCCTTGTCCCTGTCTACCTCTCTCATTTTGTCTTTTTGCCCTGTTTGTCTATCTCCATTTTGTCTTGTTGCCTTGTCCGTGTCTATCTCTCTCATTTTGTCTTGTTGCCTTGTCCCTGTCTACCTCTCTCATTTTGTCTTTTTGCCCTGTTCGTGTCTCTCTCTCATTTTGTCTTGTTGCCTTGTCCCTGTCATCTCTCATTTTGTCTTGTTGCCTTGTCCGTGTCTACCTCTCTCATTTTGTCTTTTTTTGCCCTGTTCGTGTCTATCTCTCTCATTTTGTCTTGTTGCCTTGTCCCTGTCTACCTCTCTCATTTTGTCTTTTTGCCCTGTTGTCTACCTCTCTCATTTTGTCTTTTGCCCTGTTCGTGTCTACCTCTCTCATTTTGTCTTGTTGCCTTGTCCCTGTCTACCTCTCTCATTTTGTCTTGTTGCCCTGTTCGTGTCTACCTCTCTCATTTTGTCTTGTTGCCTTGTCCCTGTCTACCTCTCTCATTTTGTCTTTTTGCCCTGTTTGTGTCTATCTCTCTCATTTTGTCTTGTTGCCTTGTCCCTGTCTACCTCTCTCATTTTGTCTTTTTGCCCTGTTCGTGTCTATCTCTCTCATTTTGTCTTGTTGCCTTGTCCGTGTCTATCTCTCTCATTTTGTCTTGTTGCCTTGTCCCTGTCTACCTCTCTCATTTTGTCTTTTTGCCCTGTTCGTGTCTATCTCTCTCATTTTGTCTTGTTGCCTTGTCCCTGTCTACCTCTCTCATTTTGTCTTGTTGCCTTGTCCGTGTCTACCTCTCTCATTTTGTCTTTTTGCCCTGTTCGTGTCTATCTCTCTCATTTTGTCTTGTTGCCTTGTCCCTGTCTACCTCTCTCATTTTGTCTTTTTGCCCTGTTGTCTCTCATTTTGTCTTTTTGCCCTGTTCGTGTCTATCTCTCTCATTTTGTGTTGTTGCCTTGTCCCTGTCTACCTCTCTCTCATTTTGTCTTTTTTGCCTTGTCCGTGTCTACCTCTCTCATTTTGTCTTTTTGCCCTGTTCGTGTCTATCTCTCTCATTTTGTCTTGTTGCCTTGTCCCTGTCTACCTCTCTCATTTTGTCTTTTTGTTGTTCGTGTCTATCTCTCCATTTTGTCCTTGTCCCTGTCTACCTCTCTCATTTTGTCTTTTGCCCTGTTTGTCTATCTCTCTCATTTTGTCTTTTTGCCCTGTTCGTGTCTACCTCTCTCATTTTTGTCTTGTTGCCTTGTCCGTGTCTATCTCTCTCATTTTGTCTTTTTGCCCTGTCCGTGTCTACCTCTCTCATTTTGTCTTGTTGCCTTGTCCCTGTCTACCTCTCTCATTTTGTCTTGTTGCCTTGTCCCTGTCTACCTCTCTCATTTTGTATTTTTTGCCCTGTTCGTGTCTATCTCTCATTTTGTCTTGTTGCCTTGTCCGTGTCTATCTCTCTCATTTTGTCTTTTCTTGTTGCTCTCATTTTGTCTTTTTGCCCTGTTCGTGTCTATCTCTCATTTTGTCTTGTGCCTTGTTTCTACCTCTCTCATTTTGTCTTTTTGCCCTGTTCTGTCTATCTCTCTCATTTTGTCTTGTTGCCTTGTCCCTGTCTACCTCTCTCATTTTGTCTTTTTGCCCTGTTCTTCTATCTCTCTCATTTTGTCTTGTTGCCTTGTTCGTGTCTATCTCTCTCATTTTGTCTTGTTGCCTTGTCCCTGTCTACCTCTCTCATTTTGTCTTTTTTGCCCTGTTCGTGTCTATCGATCTCATTTTGTCTTGTTGCCCTGTTCGTGTCTATCTCTCTCATTTTGTCTTGTTGCCTTGTCCCTGTCTACCTCTCTCATTTTGTCTTTTTGTTGTGTCTATCTCTCTCATTTTGTCTTGTTGCCTTGTCCGTGTCTATCTCTCTCATTTTGTCTTGTGGCCTTGTCCGTGTCTATCTCTCTCATTTTGTCTTGTTGCCTTGTCCCTGTCTACCTCTCTCATTTTGTCTTTTGCCCTGTTTGTGTCTATCTCTCATTTTGTCTTGCCTTGTTGTCTACCTCTCTCATTTTGTCTTTTTGCCCTGTTCGTGTCTATCTCTCTCATTTTGTCTTGTTGCCTTGTCCCTGTCTACCTCTCTCATTTTGTCTTTTTGCCCTGTTTGTGTCTATCTCTCTCATTTTGTCTTCTTGCCTTGTCCGTGTCTACCTCTCTCATTTTGTCTTTTGCCCTGTTCGTGTCTATCTCTCTCATTTTGTCTTGTTGCCTTGTCCCTGTCTGTCTCATTTTGTCTCTTTTTTGCCCTGTTCGTGTCTATCTCTCTCATTTTGTCTTGTTGCCTTGTCCCTGTCTACCTCTCTCATTTTGTCTTTTTGCCCTGTTCGTGTCTACCTCTCTCATTTTGTCTTGTTGCCTTGTCCCTGTCTACCTCTCTCATTTTGTCTTTTTGCCCTGTTCGTGTCTACCTCTCTCATTTTGTCTTGTTGCCTTGTCCGTGTCTATCTCTCTCATTTTGTCTTGTTCTTGTTGTCCTCTCTCTCATTTTTTCTTTTTGCCCTGTTCGTGTCTATCTCATTTTGTTTGTGCCCTGTTCGTGTCTATCTCTCTCATTTTGTCTTGTTGCCTTGTCCCTGTCTACCTCTCTCATTTTGTCTTTTTTTGTTTTGTCTATCTCTCTCATTTTGTCTTTTTTGTCCTCATTTTGTCTTGTTGCCTTGTCCGTGTCTATCTCTCTCATTTTGTCTTTTTGCCCTGTTTGTGTCCATCTCTCTCATTTTGTCTTGTTGCCTTGTCCCTGTCTACCTCTCTCATTTTGTCTTGTTACCCTTGTCCCTGTCTCTCTCTCTCTCATTTTGTCATTTTTTTTTGTGTCTATCTCTCTCATTTTGTCTTGTTGCCTTGTCCGTGTCTATCTCTCTCATTTTGTCTTGTTGCCTTGTCCCTGTCTACCTCTCTCATTTTGTCTTTTTGCCCTGTTCGTGTCTATCTCTCTCATTTTGTCTTGTTGCCTTGTCCCTTTTCTCTCATTTTGTCTTTTTGCCCTGTTCGTGTCTATCTCTCTCATTTTGTCTTGTTGCCTTGTCCCTGTCTACCTCTCTCATTTTGTCTTGTTTGTCTATCTCTCTCATTTTGTCTTGTTGCCCTGTTCGTGTCTATCTCTCTCATTTTGTCTTGTTGCCTTGTCCCTGTCTACCTCTCATTTTGTCTTTTTTGTTCGTGTCTATCTCTCTCATTTTGTCTTGTTGCCTTGTCCGTGTCTATCTCTCTCATTTTGTCTTGTTGCCTTGTCCGTGTCTATCTCTCTCATTTTGTCTTGTTGCCTTTCTACCCACTCATTTGTCTTTTTTGCCCTGTTCGTGTCTATCTCTCTCATTTTTGTCTTGTTGCCTTGTCCCTGTCTACCTCTCTCATTTTGTCTTGTTCTTGTTGCCTCTGTCATTTTGTCTTTTTGCCCTGTTCGTGTCTATCTCTCTCATTTTGTCTTGTTGCCTTGTCCGTGTCTATCTCTCTCATTTTGTCTTGTTGCCTTGTCCCTGTCTACCTCTCTCATTTTGTCTTTTTGCCCTGTTCGTGTCTATCTCTCTCATTTTGTCTTGTTGCCTTGTCCCTGTCTACCTCTCTCATTTTGTCTTTTTGCCCTGTTCGTGTCTATCTCTCTCATTTTGTCTTGTTGCCTTGTCCCTGTCTACCTCTCTCATTTTGTCTTTTTGCCCTGTTCGTGTCTATCTCTCTCATTTTGTCTTGTTGCCCTGTTCGTGTCTATCTCTCTCATTTTGTCTTGTTGCCTTGTCCCTGTCTACCTCTCTCATTTTGTCTTGTTGCCTTGTCCCTGTCTCCCTCTCTCATTTTGTCTTGTTGTCCTCTCCGTGTCTACCTCTCTCATTTCGTCTTGTTGCCTTGTTCGTGTCTACCTCTCTCATTTTGTCTTGTTGTCTTCTCCTTGTATATCTCTCTTCTATTGCCGTCTTTCCTTCTCCTTGTCTATCATTTTTATTGTTTCTGATATTCGTTTGCGTTCCTCTCTACTTTTCTTTTATTATCTTTATTTATATTTCTCGCTCTAACTCACTGAATTACTTACATTCGTATTCTCTTCTATGATTTCTTTTACTCTAAACGCTGCCAATTTTTAGAAGACTACTTCGCTTTTCCATCCATCTTTCTTTTTTATTTCCCCAGTAATTTGATACAACTCCGCCCCTTATTGCTTTGTCATATCTCTCCCCACTCTCTCCCTGATAGTTTGTTTGATTCTGTTCTCTTCTCTCTTATTTTTATTCTATTTTTTTTTTATCATTCTTGTATTTTCGATGTTGTCTTCTCTAATCATTTTTGTCTTTGTGTATTTGATTTCTTTTGTCCGCTCCTGCGTCACTTTCCCGCATTTTTTTTGTGTTTGTGGGTGTCTAGTTTCTTCAGCTCTTTTCCTTTTTTTTATTATTTCTTCTTAACTCGGTTTCATCCTATCCCCCCCCACTTCGTCTTTTCATTATTTTTTCATTTTTCTTTCTTCAATCTCCCTTTTTAGCGGTTCCCTCTATCCTCTCTAAGCCTGCTCTTTTACCTGTCTTCCGCTCTTTCTTTATTGTATTCTCTCTCTATATTCATCATTCTTCTCCCTCCGCCCTTTTTTTTATCTCTCATTGTTCCACTCTTCTCTCCCTCCCTCCTTCTTCCTGTTTTTACTTTTTCTATCTCTTTTTCTCTTGTCTTTTTTTCCTTCTCGCATTATCCTTCTCCTTTTTCAT
>CAHIKZ030000022.1:840000-892500 GCA_903632075.3 Acanthosepion pharaonis
CATTAAGTTAGATAATCATTTTTTCTTTTTTACTTTCGTCCAGGGATTTAAATCAGACATTATCGGCCACTTTAAAAAATAGATTCTTCCTAATCTATTTCAATTTCATAAATGCATATATTTCATAAATTCCATAAATCCATAAATTTAATAAATTTCAATTTCATAAATGCATAAATTTCATAAATTCCATAAATCCATAAATTTAATAAATTTCAATTTCATAAATGCATAAATTTCATAAATTCCATAAATCCATAAATTTCATAAATTTTAATTTCATAAATGCATAAATTTCATAAATCCATAAATTTAATAAATTTCAATTTTATAAATGCATAAGTTTCATAAATTCCATAAATGCATAAATTTAATAAATTTCAATTTCATAAATGCATAAATTTCATAAATTCCATAAATTCATAAATTAAATAAATTTTAATTTCATAAATAACTTTAAATGAAAACTGTACTGCAAAGCTTCTTTTGGGATGTTAAACCACCATTTTATATTATCAAATTTCATGACTAAATTTTTTAAATTAAAATTGAAAGTGCTTTCTAGAGTTTTAGTTATTCTAGAAGTGCTGAAGTAAAAAAAAAAAAAAGTAGAGAAACACTGAGTTGCAAATATTTAAATATTTGTGACTGTTTAGACCACACGGCACTGTTGTTAAAAATCAAATGAATCAGTGACGCGGATTCAATTAAATTTCCTATCAATTCATTCTATTCAATACTCACCAGGTATCTTTGATAGGCAAATATATAATAATAAAATCTTGATCCCTGCGAAGTTCTACCGTGTATCGTAGTAATTTACATATACAAGTTTCGTAAGTTTGCCTTTCATCAGCATGACGGATGTTAATCTCCAGAAAAGCAACTCATTACGACTTCTTGGTCTCACGTCTTCCACTGACTTGAAGTGGAATAATTATATTAAATCAGTTGTTAGGTCTGCTTCTAGGAAAGGTGGTTCACTGTGTCGTGTCGAACAATTTAAGATTCTTGACAAAATCCATAGAAGAATCTGCAATGTTATTAGTCCTGAAATCTCAGCTTCAGTAATTTAAGATTATATTCGTTCATGCATTGAATATTTCTGCCATATCTGGTCTGATGCTCCTGTTATATATCTCAAGATTCTCGACAAAATCCAAAGAAAGGTCTATAATGATATCAGTCTTCACCTGGCATCTCGACATCACTCACTATCCCACCGCTTTGAAGTGTCTCCATGTGTCTGCTTTATATCTATTTTCATGGTAATTGTTTTAACGAACTTTCCCTCCTTGGTACTTCGACAGCATAAATTTATGCGTTCTGCTAGAGTGGCAACTAGGTCTCATCGTTTTAATGTTGAAATAGCTACATGCAACCGCCGGAAGTTTTATTTTAATAGTTTCTTTTCTTGCGCTTTTCGCCTGTGTAACTCTCTTCCAGTTTCTTACTTCCATGCCAGCTTCGATCATCAACTTCCTGAACTCTATTCTTTTATTGTTCTCATTAAAGTCTTCTCATTCTCTTTCACTTCCAGTAACCTCTTAAGTCTTAGTGACATTATCGACTTGCTGGGGGTGAAATGATTATATAAAAAGAAAGAAGCTGGAATAGACAGAGGAAACAAAACACGATAAGTTTATGCTAAAAGTTTATACTTTGCCGATCAGTATGTCGTTTTCACAAAATATATGCACCAAAAGGATTCAGCCTTCCGTCTTTTAATATCTTTTGACACTTAAACATGTATTAGTAATTAGTCACATTAAATATAATAAACTCCTGAAATGAAGAACTGAAAATTGATCGTCAACTTCCTGAAGAGACGCTGTAAATAGAAGAAAGTACTAGACCGAATGAATTTAGGCGTTCTACTAGATTGGCAACTAGGTCCCTTTGTTTATTGTTGAAATAGCTAGATGCAACCGGAAGTTCTATTCTAATAGTTTCTTTTCCTTCACTTCCGGTTTCTTGCTTCCCTGTCACCTACGATCATCAAAATTCTAAATACAATCTCAATCGCCATCTTCTGTCTTCTTAAACTCTATTCTTTTATTGTCCTCACAAAAGTCTTCTCATTCTCTTTCACTCCCAATAACCTCTTAAGTATTCGTGACAATATCGACTTGCTGGGGGTGAAATGATTATATAAAAAGAAAGAAGCTGGGATCGACTGTAGAAACCAAATACGATAAGTTTACGCCAAAAATTTACCCTTTGCCTGTCTTTATGTCGTATTCACAAAAGATATTAAAAAAACAGATAGAATTTCGTTAGAAATAAAGAAAATGATACTGAACTGTTATGCAATATCAGTCCTCCTTATATAGCAGATTAAGAAGAGATGTGAAGCAACAGAAATGTGGTTCTACAGAAGGATGTTGTGAATATCATGAACTAAACATGGGAGCAACGACGAAGTTTTAGAGAAAATGGTAACAAAAAGGACACTTATACTTAAAATCAAGAAGAGACAGTTGAAATTCCTAGTTCGCATAATGAAGAAAGAGGGCTTAGAAAATTAGAGACACACAGGAACAGATTGAAGGCAAGAGGGACAGAAGAAAACAATGCATAAGCTATCTAGTGAATCAGAGTAAATGACTAGTTTAGGAGAGATAACAAAAGACATAATTTATTAAGATCTACAAACGACAGAAAATTGATCGTCAACTTCCTGAAGAGACACTGCATATAGAAGAAGAAAGTACTAGACTGAATGAATTTATACGTTCTACTAGATTGGCAACTAGGTCCCATCGTTTTACGGTTGAAATAGCTCGATGCAACCGGAAGTTCTATTTTAATAGTTTCTTTTTTCCACTTTTCGCCTGTGTAACTCTCTTCCGGTTTCTTGCTTCCATGCCACCTATGATCTTCAAAGATTTAAACGCAAACCTGTTTTTTTATTGTCCTTTCCCATCACTAACGTTTTCTTATATATATATATATATATTTTTTTTTTCTCTCAGCAACCTCTTGGTTCTTATCGGCATTATCCCACGCACGACACAGATAGATTCATATACGTTACGAGAGTTCATTCAAAGTCACCTGCAAACAAAGCGTGGCGGAGAAAGAATCGTCTTTTTTGCAATATATGATATGAAGAAAAGTAGTACAAGTTGAGTATCCTTTATCCAGTATTCCAAAATCCGAAAAGTTTTTCAGTGACATGACATGCCACAAAGGAAAATTTTTAGAAAGCACTGGGAAGAGTTCCTAGGTGATGTACTAGATGATGTTTTAAGTGACCCCATCTACTCTGTGTAGGTGTTCCCCAGCCCAGGTATGTAGCCTGCGTTGGTGCATGTGATTTTTTTAGTAATCGGCACAGCAACACCTTCGTTCATGGATTACTTACTACGTGTTTCGTGCTCAGTAAAGATATTATAAAGGGATATTGTGTTTATGCTTTGCATCTCCGTTCCCAAGATGCCTCATTTTATAGAGACTATAAACAAATTAAATAGACTCTATTCCAAAATCTGCAAAAATCTTAAAATCGAAGCACTTCTGTTCTAAAGAATTTTGGATAAAGGATTCTTAACCTGTATTTGCGATTTCAACTTTGGTTTTTATATGTTCATAAATTTATGTACGCTTGTTGAAAGATTTTTTAAAATCGCCTAGAAACAGAATATTCCTCTCTTCCTCTTTTCTATGCTCAAATTTCTAATTGTAGAAAGATTGTTTGTCTTCTAATAACTTCTGTAGAATTCCTCCCCGTTAGACACTTGACGAAAATCTTCAAAAATAATTATTAATAGGTATGTTGACAGTAAAGTTATTGCGACACCAGTAGAGGATTAACATTACATATCACTCATTACAAATTAAGAAAAGACTTCAGGCAACAGAGATGAAATGATTTTACCGACCAATGCTGAGAATATAATGTGAGAAAAGTAATTTTAAAGAGAACAGGAACTTAAAAATAAAATAAATAAAATAAAATAAAAAAATCTGTTAATAATCTGAAAGAGACAACTGAAATGTTCGGTACCATAAGGGAAAAAGGTTTAGAGAATTTAACACGCACAAGGCAGATCGAAGCCGAAGAACCAGAGAAAAGAAACTGAAAACCTATGTGGATATCGGAAACAAATCAAATAGTGTTAATAAAGAAGGATGTATTTCTGAGACACATAAGATTGGAAGTTGTGAAGAACTATGATCTCCCTTGACTTGAAGCATACCCGAGTCAGAGGGAGAGGGAAAGAGATATATAGGTATATAGATAGATAGAGAGAGAGAGGGGGGAGAGGCGGAGAGAGAGGGAAAGAGATATGTAGGTATATAGATAGACAGAGAGAGAGAGAGGGGAGGGAGAGGCGGAGAGAGAGGGAAAGAGATATGTAGGTATATATAGAGAGAGAGAGAGGGGAGGGAGAGGCGGAGAGAGAGGGAAAGAGATATGTAGGTATATAGATAGACACAGAGAGAGAGAGAGAGAGAGAGAGAGAGAGAGAAGCGGGGAGAGGGGAGAGGGAGAGGCGGAGAGAGAGGGAGGGAAATGAGAAACAGAAAGGGAGAAAATATACTTTATAAATTTCTATACATTAAAATCCTTCCATGGGTGTGGCGAATATCTATTAAAACTGAAGGTAAGTATGATTTATAAAGATATCTATAGGCTGCACGTCAGTAGTAACAGTGGAGTCTTGTATTTTTGGATTGTAAATATACAAAGTTAGGAAAAAAATAAGAAAAAAGAAGGTATGAACTATTAAGAATTGAGCCACTGAGAGTTCGATAGAAGAAGAAGAAAGTATAATCTACTAGGAGTTGTGACCATAAAGTGTTCAACAGAAGAAAAAAGTATAAACCATTGGCCGTTGTGGCGATTGAGAGTTCCATAGAAGATGAAGGCATGAACCATTAAGAACTGAACCATTGACAGTTCCAATGAAGAATATGACGAAGGTATTAACTGTTGAGAGTTCCATAGAAGATGAAGGTATGAACCATTAAGAACTGAACCATTGACAGTTCCAATGAAGAATATGACGAAGGTATTAACTGTTGAGAGTTCCATAGAAGATGAAGGTATGAACCATTAAGAACTGAACCATTGAGAGTTCCAAAGAAGAAAGAGAAGAAGAAAAATAAAGGTTTGAACCATTGAGAGTTCCATACAAGAAGAAAGTAAGAAACACTGGGAGTTGTGACCATTGAGAGTTCCATAGAAAAAAAAAAGGAGAATGTATGACCTATTGAGAGTTCCAGAGAAGATGAAGTTATGAACCATTAAGTATGGAACCACTGAAAGATCTATAAAAGTAGAAGAATATGAAGAAGATGAAGATGAAGAAGATGATGAAGAAGAAAGAAAGAAAAAGTATTTCCTTTGCAGGAATGAGAACACCATAAATTTGGGATATTATAGTTTGGAGTTTGGCAACAAGTACAGCTACGCTGTTGTTAGGCAATCGAGCTGATTAATTTCTTTCATAAAACAGAGTTTAAATCAAGCCGACTTTCTTATTGCTGTCGTAAAAAGAGTCCAATTTAAACGACCAATGATTCTTTCATTGGGCATAAGAAAAAAAAGGCTTGTACATTATCAGTAATTCGGACAAAAAAACCATCAAGTATTATCTCTGAAGATTGAAACAATAAAACGAGTTTAAAAAAAGGAAGAAACTTAAAGAAAGGTCACAATGCGATTACTTTGGTAGCCAACTCTTAAAACATCCTATCAGAAATTTTATGGCAGCATAAAATAGACGAAAACAATGTCGAGCGATTCTAAAGGTTGAATGAATAAAAACACGCACTGATACGAAAATATTTTCTATGTTCCTCACCAAAAATACTTCCGTAACCAATTTGGCCAATTCCTGAGACTCTTATCTCAGTCGAGTGCTCTTCGCGAGCTTTCCAAATACAATGCTGCTGGAAAAACCAAAACGTTCAGGGACGCGGGAAGAAATATAGAATAAAAGTAAAAAAAAAAAAAAAATAATCGTAAAACCTGACTGAACATGATACTCTCCTCTTTTCTCTCTTCTCCATCACTTTTGTATTTTATATCTACTATTTTTACTTGGTTTCACTTGCAGGTAACAGTCATAGCAGTTGGACCGTGAAATTACAATTATTTTGTGGGTTCAAGCATGCTGGGTGAGATTAATGTCCTTTTTGCTTTTGGAAAAATGTGACCGCCAAAACAACAACAGAATGGAATCGTTGGCAAAGACAAACGGGCGGGGCGGTTCTCTGTTTAACTTTGGGAAAGATATATCAGTTTTTGGTTTTATAACAGGTCATTTTTAGATTTCAATCACTGTCTCTGTTTAAGTATCTATCCCTTTTTTCATTATTGTCGCTGGACGTCATTAACAGTCATCGTCGCACAGATATTTTCTCTTTTTAAAATCAATATAATTGATTTATCTGTATCGCCTTAAAGTAGTGGTAATTAAAATAGTCTTGAAGACAATTTCATTCGTGGAGAGAGCGGCCTTCACTGTGTGCCAGAAACCTGTGCTTTTGTACCAGCTTAGACTAATCTTGGGAGTCTCGATGTGGAACGTTGGAAAATATATAAGTTCCTACACTATTTGCATGAGGACTATTCCCTTCATCTTTGTTGTTGTTATCACAACGTTTCGGTTGTTGTGCTCTCGGCCTTCATCAGGTGTACGGCGATCCGAGTAACTAGGTAATTAAGACGGAAAATATAAGTCTCTGTTATAAGTTTCTCTTAAAAGAGTGCTTCAAACTTGTGTCAGCAAATATTAGATAAATGTCTCGCAGGACAGTACCACTTTGGAAACAGTAATCTGGGAAGTGCTCTAACAGAGGGGGGGATGTGCGACACTGAGATCCGAAGACGTATTAGGATGACCCAAGATGTATTCCAAAAGCTAAGTCGAGTATTATGAGACAGAAACATTTCATTAGAACTGTTACGTGATATATGTCCTCCTATATGACAGCGGATACTGGACCATCTCCTCAAAGATGAAGAAAAGACTTGAAGCAACAGAAATATGGTTCTGCAGAATAATGTTGAGGATACCATGGACCGAACATGTGAGCAACGATGACGTTTTGGAGAAAATGGAAGCAAAAAACAGATTCTTATCATCAGGAAGAGGCAGTTGAAATTTCTGGGGCATGTAATGAGGAAGGAGGGCTTGGAAAATCTGATACTCACAGGACAGATTGAAGGAAAGAGGGACAGAGGAAAACAGCGTGTAACGTACTTGATGGGCTTGAGTTGGATGGTAGAATAGGGTTTGGGAGAAATAACAAAAAGACAAAACTAATTAAGAGCTACAAAGAACAGGAAGAGGTGGAGGGCCATGATCGCCTAAGACCTGAAGGGACATTGCACATAAAAGAATAAGAATCTTCATTGGGTGGCTCAAAATTTTGATCATATGGTAGATTAAGCTGATTTCGCACATATCAGCGCAGATCCATTTTTAGGTTAGAGTGCTTAATTAAGTGACAAGCATTGTTGGGTAATTTATTTTTTTCATACCTATTTCTATATACAAAATTGGTCGGGGTATTCCTGAATCTGTACGCATTTTCTTTTATTAAATTTTATCCAGTAGAAGTCTCGAGACCTACGGGAGACAGAAGAGATAATGTAATGATAAATGAGGTGTGTAATATGATTGAAGATGTTGTTAAGAAGTGAAGATTATGAGGATTAGGATAACAGATAACGATTGACCTTTGCCTTGAAGATGTCAAGATTAACATGTTTTGGGAACCACTCACGTAGGTCTTAAGAAAAAAGTTCTCTGAGTAGAATTTTCTTCTTACATTTGCAACATGAAGAAATGACGTTGTTTCAACTCTTTGGAAATGGCATGGCACGTCCCAACTACAAATGTTTGAACTGGTGGAACTAAAGAATGGAGCACATTTAGGCATTTGTCATGGAAATTTGTTTGTTTGGGTTTGTTTTACGGCATATCAACCTCAATGGGTTATTTAATGCCGACAAAATTTTATTGCCCGTATTTTTTTCAAAAATGTATTGCTGATAATATTTTTTTTTCAAAAATGTATTACTGGTAATATTGTTTTTCAAAAATGTATTGCTGGTAATATTTTTTTTTTCAAAAATGTATTGCTGGTAATATTTTTTTTTCAAAAATGTATTGCTGGTAATATTTTTTTTCAAAAATGTATTGCTGCTTATAATGTATTGCTGGTAATAATTTTTTCTTTAAAAATTTAATGCAGATAATTTTTTCACAAAAACGTATTGCTGGTAGTAAACCTAATTGTACACTTTCATAGTGTTTTGACCCCAGTTTGTAGGGTCAACTATTTGTTCATAGCTAGGACCCAAACAAGGTGGGAACACCAGCAATTAAGAGGTGGTTCCACGCTCCTCAAAACCTCCTGATCAGAGCCCTTGCTGTCGGATGTAGTTTATCGTCTTACCCAGGACATGGAAATAGCGATAGAGTAACTTGCAGTGTTGCATCTGTGGGAAAGAAGTAGGGGAGAGGAGAAGAAAGTGGAGAAGAAATCTTTGCCAATATGATTACAAAAACGATTTTGAACTTTATCAAGGTTGGAAAGAAGGGATTGAGCTGCTCAAACCAGAATATGGCAGCAATATCCAATTTGTTGTTTTTGTTAAGCGGCATATCAACATTTCTATGGGTTATTTGATGCCGAAACTTAAATATTTCGTAGGCAATTTAATTTATTTTTTTAGCAAACATGGACAATCGTGTGCGCAATTAGACGGAAGGTTAAAGCAACGGTTTTTCCCATGACACCGTTTTTTTTTTAAACTAATTTCACTCTTCGGCAATGTTTGTTTTCAAAAGCAATTATTAGAAATGGAATAGAACCTAAATATATGATGAACATTATACATTTCTTTTTTTAGTTCTTGAGAATTTACAACAAAAATATTAAACATTATTTATTTATTAGGTTGTTTATTTAGAAAGACATTCTGGAATAATAATATTACCGGGAAGAACGTATTCCGTCCAGTATGTCTCACATATTTAGCCTTGTGCTCTAGTCTAACTAAAATGTCAATGTTTTATCTTTTTATTGATATTCTTTTAGCTTGAATTTGTACGGAACATGGCGAAGTGAAGAGAATAGAAATGGGAAGATTATGTTGCGTCAGTTTTGCAAGTAGTAAAGTTCTGCAAGCCTGTCTTGAAAATCAGCATTCGAAATCCTTGCTCGTAAGACTTACTAATATTAAAAGTACAGCAACGACCAAACTAAGAGAAAAAGAATTACAGAGATTGCGTAGTACCTTTCTCTATATTAGATCCGCTCTGCCTACTTTGGTAATCATCATTTGAATAGATTTTTAGAAGCCAAGCAGAAAATAGTTATTTCAATCATGAGGTGGGCTATTTATTTTAAACTTGTCTTTGTCTAGTCTGGTACAAGACTAAAAGTAAATTCTAACACATGTCTTTATTTAAATTCCACGTGTTGTCCGTTTTATTATTTAAATCCTGGTGAGGTCTTACCACTACGATTCAACTGATGTGTTCTTTGGTCTTCTCACGTGTGTAATTTCATCTCGTGGAAGATAGTTTGAGATTAAGGTGTCAGACATTGCTGTAGATAGCGTCAATATTTGACTGGGAAAAATTAGTTACATATATTTCACTGAAGAGTTTATAAAGAAATCTCTGTTTTGTCTCGTCAGGCTAAGCGAGAATCAAACTTCCTTCAGTTGTGAATTGGTTTGTAAGACGATAATGTTAACATTAGCTGTCCAATGACAATGGTCATATTTTCTTATAAGGAAATAAACATTCGGCATGTATTAACCGGGCAGCCAGTGCTACTTTCAGATTAAATTTATAAAATCTTTTTATTTGTAAGGAGTAATAGGTTTATTTTTAATCCAACATTTTTATTACTTCGAACGTTATTTTTATTAAGTTTTCGAGAGTGGACAGGTCGATAGACGGAATACACACTGTTTTAAAAAAAACACCACCCCCCAAAAAAAAACCGGACGTCTATTTCAAAAAAGGTAAAAATAACGTTTGAAGTAATAAAAATCTTTCTGTTAAAACGATCTTAGAGGAAAATAAGTTTCTTAATTTCACTGTTATCGCTCTTTCCTGTATTAATGGGGGCTTCTTCCTAACCTTTTATTTGAAGTAGTGAGGAATATCAAAATCTTGATGATGTAATTATTTTCTCTTTGTTAAATGTGCTATCCGTTTTTAGTTCTTACTGCTGCCGAAAACCCTCAAGTAATGCGCTTTCTGTTATTTGGAACTGTTTCTAATTGTGGAATTTGTTTCTAATTTGGTAGCGCCAGTTCCCGCGATTCGTAGAAGGTTGGTCCCCGCTAAGATCTTCAAGCTTCATTCACCGAAAGCGACCTTTAACCATAGATCTTAGAAATTTTGGTAGAATATTTCTGAACGGGTTGGCGCTATACAAGACAATCCGTATGAAAATCTCGATCTGACGAGGCTTTTTAAAAACATGACTCGAATTTTTAGGTTAATGTTTTGGTTTTGCAACAAACTGCGATAAATAAAAGTGAGGAAAGGGAACTTGGAAAATTTGACACTCACAAGACAAGAGGGACAGAGGAAATCAGCGAATTACCTACCTAACGAGCTTGTGTACATGGTTGGCAAAACAGGGATTAGGATAGATAGCAAAAGACAAACTTTATTAAGAGCTACAAAGGATAGGAGTTGTGGAGAGTCATGGTCGTCGGTATTCTGAATGGACATAGGAGAAGTGTTGAGCATTGATCAGTGCGTACGGATGGAGATTCATGCATTAAAGTAGTTGTATATTTCCTAGCATAAAAAATCAGTAGTTTTTTTTTCAAACTGTGAATCGATGTTGAATAAAGTTGTTTGAATATGGCACAAGATCAAATGTGTGAGATGTTGAGTGAAGAATGGTCTGTTATACTGCCAATAATTCTATGTAAAACACGTTGTGGGTGTGTCCAGCTCATCTGTATGAAAAGATTTGTGAGAGTCGAGCTTGTTAAACGCTAAGTTACAGGAGACATTTATTGATATTTTCTCTGCTTTGATTTCGTATAGAAACAGAGCCGATCGCAAAATATAGAAGATAGGAAGAAACATTCTTTCTTTCTTTTTAGGTGTCATATCCTTTCAGGACGTAGGCGATCATGGCTCTCCACCTCCTTCTATCCATTACAGCTTTCAACAAGTTCCTTCCCTCTGTCATCTCCCCCAGGCCATTGTTCCGTCATACACTTGCTTAAGCCCACCAGGAATGCCACGCGCTGTTTTCCCTTGTCTCTCTTTCTCTTTATTCGACCCGTGAGTATCAGATTCTCCAGTCCCTCCATCCTCATTATGTGTCCCAGGAACTTCAGCTTCCTCTTCCTGATGTTAAGTATAAGCCTCCTTCTTGTTTGCATCCTCTCTAAGACCTCATCGTTGCTCACACGTTCGGTTCATGATATCCTTAGCATCTTTCTGTAGAACCACATCTCCGTCGCCTCGAGTCTCTTCTTCATCTTTGAGGAAATCGTCCATCATTCGCTGGCGTAAAAAAGGACAGATGTCACGTAACATCTCAGTATTCTTTTCTTTGCTACCTCCTGTCTTGCAATACTCTGCCCAGCTTTTGGAATGTGTCCTTGGCCATTCCAATACATCTACGGATCTCAGTATCGCATTTTACCGTCCTCTGTCAAAACTCTTCCTAGATATTTAAACTTCCGCGTCTGCTTGATTCTAGTGTTTCCGACCGGCAAATCGAATTTAGCAATCGAAATCTTAACATTTATCTGGGCTTGACATCAGATTGTTGGTACTTTTGGAAAAAAAAAATCGCAAAGAAAAACTATTTTCTAGATGTCTCCTATATTGAACTCCAATCAACACAAAATCATGAAGAAGGGAATTTGAGTTGTAGTGAAGATAGCCTAATAGAAAGATTCCAAGTAGAGTGGACATTACTGTGGGGGAAATTAGTATTCGAAAATTTGACTTACACACAAATACCAGCCCCTGAGGTAAATGCGAAACTTTTTAATTCACGATTGTATCTCGACGTAGACTATTTAAAAACATGACTTGAAGAGAAAATATCAAGGGTAATGGTTAACAAGCTAGTCTACTTGATCATTACTACTGAAATCCTCGTAGTCTTGTGCAAAAAAATGAAGCTTAGTAAGTAGCAAAGTACGCCTTAATGGTGATGGTTAACGAGCTAATCTAGTTGACCAGTACTACTTAATAGGGAACATCGGATGCCCTATAATTGAGGCATTGTGAAGAAAAAAAAGAAAGAAAAGAAAAAAAAATATGAAGTACGCCTAAAGGTTGTGGTAATGGTTAGTCTAATTGCTTACTATTAATGAATAGTAATTCTTACTTGGTGTCCACACTTGTAGCATTGTACCAAAGCCAATATAATCTTAGTATCTATAAAGTACATCATTCACGCTAATTGCTAAACCCAGTGGTTGTTTGTTACTATGGACAGACTGGATTATGTAATAGGTCCTATTCTTAACACACTTGATGTCTCTACCTACAGTAATACAATGTGTAAGAGTTAGTGTAAGAGACCTTCATTTTTACAATGAAACCTATTCTCGCGATGCTCCGTTTAGTGCCACACAAAACAACACATAGTAAAAAACGAGTTAAATACGAGTTAATTAACCATACGCTTAATGTCACACTTGACTCGATCGCATCTAACTTTTATATCATAAATACATGCCTTATTTGCGTGATCGTAAATTTTTGCCAAACTTCTCACAGATGAAGAGCAGATTTAAGACAACAGAAATGTGGTTCTACAGAAGCATGTTGAGAATACCACCGACTGAACGTATGAGCAATGACCAATTTTTGAAGAAAATGAATACAAAAAATAACATTTATAATTAGAATCACAAGAATACACTGGACATTTCTAGGGCACCTGAGGAAAACGGCTTATTAAAATTTAAGACACACGGGACAGATTGAAGGCAAGAGAGTGAAAAGCAGAAAACAACCTACTGGCAAGCTTGTGGAAATGATTGGCACAACAGCGATTAGGAGAGATAGCAAAAAAAAATAAATATTTCTAAGATCTACAAAAGACAGGAAGTTGTGGAGAGCAATGATCGCCCACATCCTGGAAAGACATGGTACATAGAAGAAGAAGTAGAAAAAGAAAAGAAAGAAGAATTCTGAAAATTTCTCAGCAGACGCAAACAAAATAAATCCTGATTTGTAAAGAAACGACTCTTTTTTTTTGTTCTCTCTCTCTTTTTTTCTCTCTCTCTCTCTCTCTCCCGAGACGAATAATAAATAAGAACGCGCCATTTGATGTAAAAACTGTGCACCCAGGGTGACACGAACACTAAGCCAAGTTCCTCCATTGAGTCTCTTCGCTGAAAATCCATCTTAGAACCACTTTCGACTCCATCTTGTTTTAAGAACACTAAAGGCTCCAGGAAGACGACTAGATAGCAGCTTTCCAACGGATCAGAAACGCTAGACTGCTTCCAAGGTTTAGATTAACGTCGGAGGTTTTATTTTGATAGATTTAGGTCGTAGCCTTCCGGCAGTTTGACTGTATTTTCAACCCTCCCTCCTCCGAGCTGAGCTGGTTTTAGTTTTAAACATCATTGTTGAAACAGTTTTCTTTTTGACTCAAGATTGTGGCAAATCTTTTGGAGGCCTATTGAAACGTCATTTTTGTCTCTGTAATAAGCATATCTGACTTTGAACCGCCCCAAAGCGGAATTTGCTGTTCCGTTTGAATGAATAAAGAAGACGAACTGTTTCTCTGCGAAAGGGACTTTAAATCCTGTATCTATCACATTTGCTTTTATATCCGGAGCTACGCTTATTTTAAAAAAGAAAAGGATAATAACGAATGAACGAAACAGTAAATAAATAATTCTAAGAAATAAAAAAAGGAGAATCATTAAGTCGAGAATCGTTAAAGAGGCTTCCGGATTATAACTTTATAAGTTGTATTAAATGAACTTAAATAAATATTTGGTGAGTTCCGAATTTTTATATTTAATAATGGAATAAAATATTGGTTGGGCAAAATATTTATTCGGTTT
This sequence comes from Acanthosepion pharaonis, assembly GCA_903632075.3. Taxonomy (NCBI): domain Eukaryota; kingdom Metazoa; phylum Mollusca; class Cephalopoda; order Sepiida; family Sepiidae; genus Acanthosepion; species Acanthosepion pharaonis. Next base: position 854,051 of record CAHIKZ030000022.1, read on the forward strand.
GTTAAGGGAAAGGCACACACACAAACAAACACAAATCCCACTTTAACTTTATTTACGCTTTTTGAAAAGATGCAAATATAAACGTTTACGTCGATTCTTTGAAAAGTGGATCAACCAGTGAGTAACAAACTTGCCTACCGGAGTGATAGGCCAACAAATAAGTGCATCCTGATAATTTTTACTGGAATATATATTTAATGATATTGTTTAATTAAAAATTTATTCAAATAAGTGTACTCATAAAAAAACGTATAAACAACACATATATTAAAATATAACATATATCTATCTATCTATCTATATATATATGTATATATATACATATATATATATATAGAGAGAGATAGTGAGAGAGGGGGGCACGTAGTGTATTTTGTTAGGATGCTACTCTTGCTAGATCAATTACGACAGAGTAGTGAGTTCGATTCTCACTGGGTTCCCCATACTTGGCAATTGTGCCACATCTAAGATGTGATTAGAAAAATCACTATATATATCGGTTCTGGCTTGAACCATTCGGATGTTTAGTCGCACTGAGGAGCTGCGATACAGCGAAACAGTACTGTCTGCGAATAACGACATAATTAGGCTCTTGAAAATATATTTTCAACTGAGCACTATTGAGAGATAGGCTGATTCTATAAACAATGCTCTTCATAAAATGACTGATTGGCGTTTGTTTACATTCATAAAACAATACGCGAGAATTAACTGTTTCTCTCTGCCGAATGATGATAGCTCAATGGTAGGAACTCTGACTAACACCAAATCTGTTCGGTTTCGGTCCTGGCTTGAAGCATTCGGATGTCTAGTCGCACTGAGGAGCTGTGATATAACGAAACGGTATATCAAATATGTGGTGCAGTTCAATTTATATTACAATGAATCATTCATACAAAAAGTAAATTAGTAAAGTTAATGATATAAAATAGCGAAATCCCTTCGCTGACAAAATTTTAAAGATTCATTAACCTACCAATCACTTGATGAATGTTATGATCCATGTTTTTTTTTTTTTAATTATAAACTGTATTAGGTCTTAAACACGCAAGTACTTTCGACTGTACATTCAGTCATTATTCAGGCATGGAAATTATTTTGTTTTTGGTAAAATTCAGGTAGCATCCGAGACGAAAAAATATAATGCGAATCGAAATATTTTTTTAAATGTGTTATTGATAACAGATACAAACTTGTGGAGCATGCAGTCGCAATGCTAAGGTTGATATTTTATGAAAATTTAAGTGAGCACGTGTTTTACAAATATTGTAATTTGAGAATTTTTGTTGTAGGAGTTTATCAGTGCATGTGGCATGAACTAAATAGTTCAATAATTAGAGTAATGTCTCAGTTGTTACCTCGAAAATTTGCACGTCAGTTCTTTTAAATCAAATATGTGCTGCAGTTCAATGTATATTGATTATATATATATATATATATATATATATATATATATATATATATATATTATCATTAAAACGACAGACAAGGTACTACGGTTAAGCATTTTATTTAATTTCTTTTGTGTCTGACAAGAGCTTTCTTTTCTGGACAAAGGTGTGTAAGAGCTGTCCGAATGTTTAAGCTTAACCGTAGTACCTTGTCTGTCGTTTTTAATGAAACATACATAAAGTAAGGATTGCTGCATAGATTATAACATAGATATATATATATATATATATATATATATATATATATATATATAGAGAGAGAGAGAGAGAGAGAGAGAGAGAGAGAGGTTATTGCTTGAACATTATATTCTAGCGGAGAGACGTGTTTTAGTAGACTAACAAGAATTCCTAAGCATTCGAGAATTTTAATGAAGACACTGGCCTCCGGCTGATTTTGAACCTGCGTTCCCCTTTTGATGTCCGTCCTGAAACCTAAAACCCCAGGGAAGTGTTTTCAAACATGGCATTCCGAGTGTATACGAATTTTTCGCAACTGTTTTCACTAGAAATCTGATTTTCTTGATTTGTTTTGAACGGCTTATCAACCCTTTGAAGGTTATTTAAAGTCAGGAAATATATTTAGATAGTAAGAATTTCTTCTGAGATAATTATGATTTAGTGCTACAAGTCTTACTGATTAATCAATAGCTGGGGAGAAGAGGAGGAGGGTATTTGTAAGGGAAGATAAAGAACACGGCTTTTCGATTAACAATACCGACCCAATATCCATTACACTATCACATCGAAGCTTATAGCACCTGGTATTCCCAAGCCGTCACCATCTAGGTACTGACCAAGCTCGACATTGCTTAACTTCGATGATCGTACGGGAGCCGGTGTTTCGACATGATTGTTGCCGTCAGCCAAATCGTACTTAAAGACACGATTATCGGTATTTATGAAATCAATAGAATTCGACATCAGGACAAAAATGAAACAAGCCTGACCAGATCATATTTCGACTATCGGCTTTGTTAGAAAATGCGCTGACTAAAGAGAAGGCCAGCAGCCGTCATTTAGGTTTATTCTTGCCCTGGGGCAAAAATCCGGTGACCAGTCTCGTAACTCATCTCTGGATGTCGCCAAAATAAGTAAGCGCTCGTGTTGCCCATGTCTGGGCATGCGCAGATTAGAGAAGAACACCGATCAGGCCATCGATCTCAAGGATGGACAGCACTTCTGAACCATGTTATTTTCTATTGACATAAAATTCACCAGTTGCCGGTGCCAAGTCGTTTTTGGACACGGCTAATGTCGGGGTGATTAACACATACGGGTTAAATCTGCGATAGGTGGAAACTTAAAGTCTCATCCAAAAGTGGAGATATCAAGTAAATCAATATTTCGTCCTTAAAACTCTGTGCACTTTTCTTTGAATTTCTGTTGACTCAGGTCATTTTCTAAGTTCGTGTTTTGCTGTTTTGATTTGAATTCCTTGCAATGCTTGCCAAAATGCCGCTACCCACAAAATTCGCTTGATTGTGTTTTTGTCTTACTTGGTTATTACGTCAGTGAATCAAATCTATAATTTGGTAATTTTGGCGTTGAAACTTGTTCGGTTATGATTTTGCTTAACTTGCTTTTGCTTAAATTAACAAGCAAGCTTAGTACTTAGTAAAGTTGTGGGATCTGTTGTTTCGCTTTCACTTTCACTTTCACTTGCAGCATTTTATAAGTTTGGATACTTATTAAATGAGACTGAAAATAAAGACAGCCTCATAATGAAATAGATATTTCTTTTTGTTGTTCACGATTGGCTAATCTAATATAAAGTAGTTGAGAAAGAATTGGCGCAAGCGTTTTCTTTTTCTTTGTTATTTATTCACTAGGGTTGTCTTTCTTGGATTTTCATTTTTGTCGCTTAGATTTAAACGGGTAATCATAATGTAACCGATGTTTTTTTTTTGAACCATGCTCAAACAGGTGATATCGACAATCTTTAAAAATTTAAATGCAACATCAATCGCCATCTTCTGTTGCCTTGACCCTCCTTTTTTTCCTTTCCTCGATCCCCACTACACCCAATCTTTTCTCTCACTTTTACTTTCTGTAACCCCCTGCGTGCTAGTGGCACGCCTACCTTGCTTGGGATGAAATGCTAAAAAAAAAAAAAGAAAATTAAATAATGTTCTGCGCAAAAGTAAGTGAAACCTTAAGATAGTATTTAAAAAAAAAAGAAAAGGTTTTTCTTAATGAATACAAATTTTAATTAAGATTTGTTGATTATTCGTTAAAAGAGATTTTTTTTTTAATATTATGTTAGAGGTTTTCTTATTTTTTTTTTGTCTGAGTCATTAATTTAGGGTCTTTTTATCAAATAATTTTCTTTTCGCTATAAAAGTAATATTCGCATTTTTTTTTCTCGTCAACATGTTTTAAATGTTTTATTATGATATTTATAAGCACTCTCGGTTTAATTCGCTGTAATTTATTTATTCATTTTAATCGTATAAACGAGTTTTTTTTGTTTTTTTTTGTTCTTTTTTTATGGCCGAATTTTTCTTATCTCTGTAAATAGTAACTATTAGCTGATGAAATGAAACTTGATGGGAAGTGGGTAAAAACGGAAAACAAAATTACCTTCTAAAAAGAGTGTCCACTCAAAAATGAAAAAAAAAAGGAAAAATTCCCCGTAAACAACTTAAATAGAATTCACACCATTGTGATTGGCTATTGGTCAACCTCCAATCAAATGCGGGATAACGGAGTATATTTATAGAAGTCAGTGTCTACAAGCATTTTTTAGAGGGCGTATGAGAGTCCGATCAGCTCTGATGGGGTCGACTTGGTGAGGTCAGTATGATGTTTGAAAGACCCGAAACTGCCCAATGATCCAAATCAGAACATCACTGACGACGCCCTCTAGCGCTAAAGAGCGTATATTAAAAAAAAATGTTCGCAAAGCCGACGTTTTTCCCCAAGCAACGCAAAATCAATATACTGTAAATATTTTAACTGATTTCGTACTAGAAGCCTTCGCGAAATCCAGCTAAGTTTTAAGCGAGCAGAACAAGTTCTTGAACACTTGATTATTCATCTTTTCAAAGTTTCACGCCAATCACTCTCGATAAATGCTTCTGAAAATTATATTTTATTTTATTGTTTTTGCTAATACCCCCACCTAAGAAAATTCAAATATACTTCTGTTAGCTCCAAGAATACCCGCAAGGTCGGAGTTTGGTAACTTTTCTAGTTAAACGTCAAATTCGCCTTCTTGCCACCCCACAAAAAAAAGGTTATATAATTGTAAATATTTTTAGGTTCCATTAAGAGTAGAATGATCGCGCCTCTCAACTGAAAGGGGTTTTAAGATAACACTCTTTATGTTGTCGTTGTTGAAATAATTGAGACCATAAAAATAATAAGGAATAATTGAAACATTAAAAATAATAAGGAATAATTGAAACATTAAAATCTAATTCGGTTACAGGCCAAGTTAAATATAGTTTTATAAGAATGCTTTGAATTGCATGTTCTTCCATCTTTCAGAGCAGCTCATGACTTTGGGATCGTTAATGCTGCTTGTCATACTCCAAAAATGGTACGACATTGCTTCGAAGATGAAAACATTAGAGTATAGGGGTCAGTCACCCAAATCCAGTTTAATGCAGAATTAAGATATTTGTTTTATTTTGATTTAAGAAGTGAATTATTATTTTTAACTATAATGTTGGGGTTTTTAAATTTTTTGTAATAAACAATTAGTCTAATTTTTTACTATTGTCAAAGGCTAACAAAAACTTGCCTACCAGTTTGACTTGACACAGGTCATAAGTTCTTGAATAAAAACAGAAAAAAATTGATTTTCGGATAGTTTATCTACAATTTTAATACTGGTCTACAACACCATATTCGAAAATTTAAAGAATACAATAAGAAGTATGCCTTTTAGGAATAGACCTTTGGAGATAAATTATTCCTACCTAAATACAGCACGTACACACACGCACACGCACACACACACACACACACACACACACACATATATATAATATATATATATATAGATATACTAACTTAATATTAGCTTATTGGGCAGCATTTAAGCTAGCTCCTGAGGAGGTTTCTTGATTAAGCCTTCATCACAATAGGTATTGGGGAGTAGATGCGATAGCCAACAATAAACTACAGAAGAACTCAGAATTGATCACTGCATTTAAGTATTGCATAATTATTTAAGCTTACCTTTTAAAAGTTCAACGATAATTATTTTGCCGCCACTTAATTTAAAGAAAGTTTGATGTACGTAGGTCCTTACTTTCTATATGAACAATTATTTTTATTCCATAAGTTAATTTCGATCATTCCTAAATTCATTTCCAAGTTCTAAAATTTTGTTATCGTTCACAAAATTCGTCGCAAAAATCCCGTAAAGAAAAACGAAATCGACGAAAACAATCGCAGTAATGGAAACATTGGAATCCAAAATTTCAGGATCGGGGGTCCGGATCCGACCAGGAATGTCATTTATTTGCTCACAGAATCGGCCTGATTCCCAATGAGATCTTGGGCTACGGCATCTAGGAGTAAAGTTGAAAAAGTGGGACAGTGACACGCTGACATTCGCATATATATATATATATATATATATATATATATATGAATGTCATTTTGTCACACTTTTCTTTTTCATATATATATATATATATATATAAAAGGAAAAGTTGATTAGTAAAATTAATCGAGACAAAACGTCTGTTGTTTTTAATAATATTTGCCTTAAAAATATTTGTTGCCTAAATACACAGAATATATATATATATATGTGTGTGTGTTTGTGTGCGTGTGTATACATATATATTACTCGGTATAGTTAGGTACCTGTTTCTGTATTAGTATTTTTTATGTCGATTTTTAGATATGCACCCCTGATCAAAATCTAAGACCAGAAATAAAAGGTTTAAAAAAATATATAATACTGTTACTTTAATCAAAATATATTTGAGAAACATTTACATTTAATTAGAAAATGTAGTTTATCAACAAATGAGTGAAAATTTTAAGCTTTTAATTGATTAATTTAAACAAACATTGAAAAAAGTTGTTTTTTTTTTTTGGTTGGTCAGATAAGACGATGCAAATACAGAACAAATAAGTCACAACGACAATTTAATTCTCAGTATATCCCCCATTTTTGCGAATTACTTCGAAAATTGGCTTTGGTATACTCATTATTGACTTCTGCATGAGGGTGCTTGGGATGTTCTCCCAGGATGCATAAACTGCCGGAGGAAGACCATCCACAGTTTTAAATTGCGATTCATGTTTATAAATATCCTTTGCCATTTATCCCCAAACATTCTCGATTGGGTTTCGATCTGGAGAGCATTATGGATTGCAACATTGTCTTGCTGGAAAATCCAGTTTTCTCCACATAGTTGAGAGCCTTCAGTAATTAGAGATGCCTTTCTTAACATGTCAATGTAACTAGCAGCTGTTTGATGACCTTTTACCTCCTGTAACTCAAGAGTTCCATTGTACGAAAATGAACCCCAGATCATAATTGAGCCACCTCCACTGTGTTGTGTTGAGAAAATTTCTTTTAGGACATCTTTTGCATGCCAGTAACGATGAAAACTGTCTGGGCCATCAAGATAGAATTTTTTTCTGGTCTGAAAACAACACTTTCTTCCATTTATCCACATCCCAAGTTAGATAATTTTAAACGGGAGGTTTTATGACGAAGAAGGCGAGGCCTCTGCAGCCCTTTCAAGTTCTTAAACCATTTCTTATTTAAATGCCGTCGAATTATTCGAGAGCTGCATTCAGCATCTGTATTCGCTTTTATCTGATTTTATGTTAGGCTTGAATCTCTCTTAACTTCTCGCCTAATGCGTCTGTCTAGAGATGGTGAGGTTTTATTGGGGCGACCGCTTGATTTTTTAGAAGCATATACATCCGGATTTTTAATGAAGTTAGCATTGACAGTTTCTGCTACGGCCAATTTCATTTGAAATGGCTCGTTGCGAAAGACCACGTCTTTGAAGTTCAATAATCCTGCCCTGTTCGAACTTTGTTAACATTTTACCCTTAGCCATTTTAAAATCTGAAATTTAATACTGGAAATGAACTACGTAGATGTCTACACACCTGAAGCTATCAGCACACTGACTAGTTCTAAAAGTTTTTGCCCGGTAATTTGTTTTTTCTCACATGGTCTTATCTTTATGACTAACCAAAAAATCCTATTTTCAAAGTTGGTTTCAAGTAATCAATTAAAAACTTAAAATATTGCCTTGTTTGTTGATAAACTACATTTTCTAATTAAATGTAAATGTTTCGCAAATATATTTTGATTAAAGTAACAGTATTTTATATATATATATTTTTTTAACCCTTTTGTATATGGTCTTAAGATTTTGACCATGGGTGTATGTATATAACTTAAACTAGGTTGGTCATTATGTGGAATCTTCCACATTTGCCAGTTACCCCCCACGCGAAAATGCACTCTTCCCCTGTAGTAATTATCATCACATACATACAGATCATGCGACAAGCATTCATTGGTTAATCTCCTCAAAACTAGCTCGCTGATTGGTCAATTCCGACCAATCAGATATCCTGCACGTGAGGAATGAAAATTACCACTCACTAAGGTTTGATCCAGTCACGTGGTACACCGTCTTATATAAACAAAACATGTGTAAGCTCTCTCACTTCGTTTTCTCATTCATCTTTCTCCTTGGTGCCAAGATGTAATCTTCAAGAGCTTCCGTCTTGACCATGCGGTCAGGCGTTAAAGAACATTACCAATTCACGCAAATACGAACTCATAACTTTTCTGAACTCTTACCAACTTTATCCAATACATAATTCCTAACATGCAACAGGAACTTTATTCTTCTAAACTACAGTTTAATAATTACTTCATATTTATGAGCTCCGGTACAAATATTTCCAAATCTAAGAGACATAACTCATTCAAAACTTCAGCTTATATGCATGTACATCAACACTAATAAATGCAATTGTTATGTTTTGAATCATTACGTTCTGTCTTGTATTTTATACTATGTGCTATTTTACGTCAAATATAAATTGCATTGCGTCCACGCATTGTCCTTAATCACGTCTTTCTTAGTCAAAAGATAAATATACCAACCCCTACAATTAGACAGATATGAACAAACAGAGATAGTGTGACATGTTGAATGTTAAATCAGACTTATGATCAATTTATTAAGGAACACGCTTTCTGTGCGTTTATTCTTTTCTTCCTTCTTTTCTTTCTTTATTTCCTGTCTAGACCAAGTCCTGTCTCGACTATGAAATGGCGGGAAAGAATCTGTGTCGCTTAACTAGACAGATTTACATCCTAATGGAGTAAGTAAAAGTCGGTCACCCATGTCCATGTAGCATGAGCCACCAAGTGGGTTTCTTTAATTGTAATTTTAGTTTCCCGATAATCTCCTGCCACGACAGGTTGCGAGTAAATTGACTCTCATCATGCGCTCATTGTTGTGCAAGGAATAAGGAACTATTATTCCCGATGATCCTGGATTTATTCAACTACTTGATGTGTAGTGATTAAAAAGCTATTATTCCCCCGAAAAAGCATCAGAATTTCATCTTTCATCATATTATTCCGGAGTCTACGATTTAATACAGATTGAATATAGTAATTGTGACACGAGGCCGAAAAATGGGATGTATCAAGGTTGGTCGGCACTTTCTTATACCGAGCTAATCAGATCCACGACTCGTTCATTCGTTACAATTTACTCATTCGACATAAGAATGTATCCGTCACCATTCCCTCCTACATACACCAATATACTTCACATACACAGGGCTCCTTCTGAAAAACACCCCATAACTTAAATGTACAATTCTAAAAAATTCTATCAATGTTATGATATGATGATGGTGGTGGTGGTGGGGTTATGACCCCAAAAACAAACTGAAAATAGAAAGATGTTAGTAAGACCCGTTTACCCCTCAAAAATAAGAGTTGCTTCTGTATTCAGTCTTCCGACAAACTCAAGACGGCCTCTCTCTAAGGGGGAAGGATGGAAAGAAAATTATGGGCATTAGAAAAGTAAAAAAGAAAAATGAACCATTCGAGATGAAAAGCTCAGGTCAGAACAAACTGGAGAGGTTAGGAATCTCGACTTGAATCGTTATGAGAAGCCGGGCACAAGCCGAGAACGACACTTACTCGACACTTACTCGACACTTACTCGACACTTACTCACTTTAATTAGGTACACAAGAAGGAAAGGACTCCACAGGAAACCGTCCGGTTCTGACTTGGGGGACTTAAAAAAGAAAACCAAGGCTTTCCCCGTTCACGCGAACCAGACTCCCCATAGTTATCCACCTTTTACTGAAATCTCTCAATACCAACCGCTTTCTATCAGTTGTAAGATTCACGCTAAGCTGATGCTCAAAGAATCTGGTCACATCCTGAGAATAACGATCACATCGCAAGATTTCATCCATCTGCGTCGTCCAAATCGCCATTCTAGTCAACAGCGTAAGAAACACCATCGTTTCACTCCAGAATACGGGGGCGACACATTGTTACATGCGTATGCGCAATCAATGAGCACGAGCTTTTCATGGAGCGATAGGAGCCGTCAACTCGACGACATAGTTCCAGAAGGGGAGCACTCAAGTACAATGGTAGAAGGCGTGCAAAATCGTTTCCTCTAACCCAAAGTCACATCGATGACAGACAAGCAACTCCGCCAAGCCCCATCTGAAGGCCACGTCATTGAGAGGTAGCGTATTCCAAAACAATCGCCAGGTAAGCGAAAATTGAGGATTGCTGAGATAATCGGCCGCTGGTGCCCAAGACCAGAAAGTCATATATCTTATATTGCGGTAAGAAGTACCGACTTTTATTTGGATATTGTGAAGAGATTTTGTCAACATTTTAACGTGCAAACTCATGAAACACGAATGCTTGAACTAACCCCAAGTATCAGATAAATGATATTTATTTTATCTGTTATCCCATACTCTTTCCATATTCTGTTGTCTTTGTTATATAAACTTATTTACAAATGTTCATCTTGTGTTTTTTGTCCGTTGACATCTGTGTCGCGTGTGCCTATCTGAGCGAACTCATCTTTTCTTTTGAACATGGCGTTCATATATCTATGTTGTTAATTCGTAACAATAGATAAACAGATGCGTCCCTACGTACTTACATAGATAAACGGATTATAAAGTTAGCAAAAAATGAAATTATGGCCATCTTACAAAGAAATAGTAAGTTATTTTTTTCTAAGAAATGCTGGCTTTCTTGCCTCACAAATGAAACCTTGGAAATCATAACATTTGCTTTGGCGCGAATATCGAAGACCAGCGCTAGTAAAAAGCTCGCTTCTTTGCAGGATCCACACAGACACGCGTTTTTAAGATTCATTTATTGCTAATGTCGACATTTGTTTTGAAAATTAACAAAGCATTTCTAAAATTATCACGGAATATTAATCAGTGATGCCAGCGGTTCCAAAATGAAAAAGGTTCTTTAGGCTTCTTCGAAAAATTCGTCTTACTCTTTAATTCTGCTTTGTTTTTCAAGATAAATCAAACAAAAATATCGCCTACCGAGATAAATTCTGGATACTGACAATTGTTTATCAGGATCAAAGTCTGCAAGAATTTGATAAGAAACAGACGATCACCCGTTAACGTAGTTTATACGATTCATAACAGCCGAACGGAAAGTGTCGTTAGTAAGTAATAAATCTTTGAAGACCGGAAAAAAGTAATCATCATCGCGAAAATCGATGGTAGTGTTCAAAGGCAAACACTCAAACAAAACGATGAATCGATTTTGCGGAAGATCGAATAGGAATATCCGTAATGAGAGTGATTACGAAAGCCAATGGTTGTATCGGTAAGATGGCGGTTTTAAATCAGACGTAGCGAGCTTAAATTGAATACATAAGGAGGAACCAATCAGAGACCAAAGAGTCAGCGTCGTAAAAGCAACGCAATTCAAATGAATAAATTACCCGGAATGGCGCTGTTTTACCGTATAAAGGTGGAGGTGGGAAGAAAGCGGGAGAGAAAAAAAGATAATAATAAGTAAAGAAAGAGAGAAATTTGAGTGATGAAGATAAAAAAAAACTTAAGGAAAATTGGGAGAAGCAACAAAATGATAGTGAAAGGTGAGTTATGTCTAGAAATAATTCCTCCTTGGAAAGATCCCCACCCAGACAAATTAAGTAGAAAGAAACAGAAAGAAAAAAGAAATAAAGACAAAAAAAGAACAAGAAAAGAGAAAGAAAGAAAGAAAGAAAGAAAGAAAGAAAGAAAAGAAAGAGGCGAAAAAAATAAAAATGAAAAATGAAAGGAGAAAGAAAAAGAAAGAAAAAAGAAAAGAATGAAAAGAGAATGATAAATAAAGAAAGAGAAAGAAAAGAAAAGAAAGAGGAAAAGAAAAAGAAAGAAAGAAATGGGCAAGAAAAGAAAGAAAGAAAAAATAAAGAAAGAGACGGAAATGAACAAAAGTAAAAAAAAAGGCAATGATAGAAAAAGAAGAGAGAATAATAGGGGAAAATTTTAGCACGTTTTCGGACAGAAAGAAATGGGCAAGAAAGAAAGAAAGAAAGAAAGAAAGAAAGAAAGAAAGAAAGAAAGAAAGAACCGAAATGAAGAAAGTAAAAAAAAAAGGGAATGATAGAAAAAGAAAAGAGGATAATAGGGGATAATTTTAGCACGTTTTCGGACAGAAAAAAATGGGCAAGAAAGAAAGAAAGAAAGAAAGAAAGAAAGAAAGAAAGAAAGAACCGAAATGAAGAAAGTAAAAAAAAAGGGAATGATAGAAAAAGAAAAGAGGATAATAGGGGATAATTTTTGGCCCGAAGAGCCGGACAGAAAAAGATGGAGAAGAAAGAAAGAAAAAAGAAAGAAAAAGAAAGAAAGAAAGAAAGAAAGAAAGAACCGAAATGAAGAAAGTAAAAAAAAAGGGAATGATAGAAAAAGAAAAGAGGATAATAGGGGATAATTTTTGGCCCGAAGAGCCGGACAGAAAAAGATGGAGAAGAAAGAAAGAAAAGAAAAAAAAAAAAAAAAGAAAAAAAAAGAAAAGAAAGAACCGAAATGAAGAAAGTAAAAAAAAAAAGGAATGATAGAAAAAAGAAAAGAGGATAATAGGGGATAATTTTTAGCCCGAAGAGCCGGACAGAAAAAGATGGAGAAAGAAAGAAAAGAAAGAAAAAAAAAAAAAAAAAAAGAAAGAAAGAAAGAAAAGAAATGAAATGAAGAAAGTAAAAAAAAGGGAATGATAGAAAAAGAAAAGAGGATAATAGGGGATAATTTTTGGCCCGAAGAGCCGGACAGAAAAAGATGGAGAAGAAAGAAAGAAAGAAAGAAAAAAGAAAGAAAAAGAAAGAAAGAAAGAAAGAAAGAAAGGAAAATGAAGAAAGTAAAAAAGACAATGATAGAAAAAGAAGAGAGGATAATAGAGGATAACTTTTGGTCCGAAGAAAAAAATGGATAAGAAAAAAGAAAGAAAGAAAGAAAGAAAGAAAGCGAATGTAAGGTAATAAATAAAGCTACAGAAGGAAAGAGAAGAACAATCATAAAGATAAAGAAATTGCCAGAAAAAAAAAATTGGTAAATAAAATAGAAAAAAAATAAAAGATTTTTTAAAGAAGGCTAAAAATATAAAAAAGAAAACGTAAGAAAGAGAAATGAAACAGATGCTGTAAGAAAAGGCGATATAAAAGGAGATAGAGAAGAAGAAAGAAAAATAGAGAGATGAGTGAGAGCATCGATCGCTTGCGGACAGAAAGCACCAGTGAACCACGTCATTTCCCGTCGACATAAAACTCAACACTCAGCTGCGTCGATTTCATTGTTGGCAAACAGGGACTGGGCCCGAGCGTTGTGTGGCTGCTTTAAAAAGAGCGCGAAAATCAAGCAAGTCCGGTCGACCATAATAATTATGATACGCCAGCTTCTCTAGTAAAAGCACAAACGTTTTTCGGGCATCGTTGACCGTCCGTTCCGAAAAAGTGGCTCTTTTAAAAAGTGCGTTTATTGTTTGTTGACAGTGCAGTGCACCAGATCGTGAACAACTTGTCACAATTTAGCAACGTTAAAAATATAGCAAATCGATCATTTTGTCGATAAAGAGCGGTGACTTAGAGTGCTGGGTTTTTACCTTACAGGTTTTATATGCTATAAGATTGAGAAAGAGAAGAACAAAGCCTGTTGTGTATTCACTGTTGGCTTGGCCTTTTCTAGGTCGGATTAATACATATAATGGCTTTATTCTGTCTGTCAGTAACGCTTGCATTCATTCCTGACGGCTAAGAACTGTTTTCTTTCAGAGTTTTAACACGAAGCATATAAATTAGCTGTCGAATTTTGCTATAACACATTTTACGCAAAATAAATGACAGATTTAAGTGATTAATCATAAAACTGTTTTCCTTGTCGACAGAAATATTTTTAGTACTGAAAATTACTAAAGCCCATCGAAAGAGCCGAGGAGTAGCAGTAAAGTCAGTGAGCAACGATAAACCTTCTGAAATCATGCCTTTGAATATGTGACATGACGGCTGTGATAGATGCACCCACATAAAAGAGGATGGTAAATGATTTTATCTGAGTCTTGAGTGTTGTGTCATCAGCGGTAAAGTCTTCAGATCTAGTGGGTGACAAACCACTAGACCGAAAAGGCACAAAATAGCAGATAAATAAATAAAGACTTTTGAAATCAAATGGCACTTGACCGGACGTTGGAAATTTCCGTTCGCAGGCTTATATAAAGTCACAGTTAGGACAGAAAGTAATTCCGATACAGCTTTTTCCGGGATACAAACTGTTTTTTTTAGTTAATTCTGGACCTCTAGTTTGTGGAGAAAAGTTGTCTCTCGAAGTAGTTCTGGTGCTGTCCGTTAGAATTGCCAACCGGGCGTCGTGTTGGGTAGAAGGGTGGTGGGACACAGTTCTCGCTGGTTTAAAGTAAAGCTGATTTATAGTCTCTCATGGCATAAGTTGTCCCAAGTGTCACTTACCTACCGCACACAACGGGTCAAATAAATCCATGAATAAACAATCAAATATTCCGGAAGCAGGAGTCGGGTCTTTATTTCTCACCGTGGCATTAATTTTCCCTTTTCATTTCTCTTTTCGTTATCCTTGTTAACGTACAGAGGATCTTTCTCAGTTTTTGTGTATGTTATGCACGACGGATAGCAAAAAAAAAAAAAAAAGGGATGTCTTCCGCGTAGAGAGTTGGTTTCTTCGTCGCCACTTGTTATGTCCGGTAAGACTTGTTATGGTCCGATTCCTTGTACCACGGTGATAGTCCAAGGTAGAACCAATAAAGAAGAACTCGAAAACAGGTATGGAATAACACAGATATATTACAAACAGGAATATATACAGAGAAGTAGAAGTGTTAGTATGAACAATCAGGTTTAGTAGAGAGAACAATGTAGTCTCGACCAGTATCCCTATTCCAATGTCTTGCAGTAATTGTCTGAACGCGGCTCTGTTTCGGACTGCCTCTGACTCGACTTGAACTACTGACGATATTCAGTCACCCCCCCACGAGGGTGTCATGTGGCACAAGGCCTTTTTAACGTGGGCATTCCGAGCCCGTGAGCTCGGCCAAAAATATGCCCATTGAACCCGGTTTTTCAGGGCCGGTTTTACCTCCCCGAAGGAGACTCCGCCCTTCGGCGTAGCCTCCTTCGGGTTCCTCTCCGTCCGGAGACAGAGAGTTGAACCGATCAGTCGCTCAGAAAGTGAGCGAGTGTCTCCATTACCTACTCCTGAGGCTCAGTATTTATTAAGTATGGAATAGTCCATTATTATTATTATGGGTAAGATCCCATAATAGTGTACATCAAAGCGAGTGAGAATAGAAACACAACGTGGAGTTATGTAGCCGGACAGTGAAAAACTGAGAGATGAAATTATTGTATGTTTACATACAATCTGTCTATTTCACACCACCGTAAAATAGCTTCCCCGTACCTTTTCTATAAATATTTTCACAGTAGTTCTTCTGATGAGCTTTTCATTTTGATATATGTTCATTGGGGTTTCATTTTTAAATGTTGTTATTTTTATTCTCCGCCCCAATAGAAAATTGTACATATGGGAACTAGTTAGAACTACAAAGAGCCTTGAGGTATTATGGTTGCTGTAGTTAGAATGGTAAATGAAAAATGTGTTGTTTTGGTCTAAGGAATACTGTGGTATGTTTGGGTCAGTAATCACGGCTAGCTAAGTTTAAAATAAGACTGACTGAAAACTTGCCCCCATCCCCAACTTTTGGCCTTGTGCCACATTTTTTACTATATAAAAATAAATATTGCTTTCTTCTTTGGTACCTAGACTTTACGAAATTAAACGCAGTACTAGATTGGCAGTAAGGTCTCATCATATGGGAATTAAAATGGCTAGATATAACGGTAAGTTCTATGCTAACAGTTTATTCACATGTATTTCCTTCCGACTTCTTGCTAATCTTCAAAAATTTAAACGCAATAACACTCGTTATTTTCTATCTTCTTAATTCCTGTTCTTTTATTGATCTCATATTCTTTCACACTCAGTCCCCACCCCTTGCATCTTAGTGGCTTTATTGCCACGCTAGAGGTGAAATGATTAAAAAAAAAGAAACAACAGCATATACAGATTTCTTTTATTGTTCTCTCTTCCTAATAATGATTTTCTTTTTCTTATATTCTGTCACAGTGCCCCTTTTCTCTTAGGGGCTTGCTTGAGATGAAATCAATAAAATTATTAAATAAAATAAAACAGGCGCTTAAATACAGCTATTATTATTGCTTGACTAACCAAAATTTGCTATTATGTAACTTCTTTTATGTGCTGTGTCCCCTCAGGACGTTGGCGATCAGGTCTCTCTACAATTTCCTGTCCTTTGTAGTTCTTAATAAATTTTGTCTTTTTCTTATTTCTCCTTTTCCGCCATCCATTTATGCAATTTCACTATATTATGCACTGTTTTCCTCTGTCCCTCTCGCCTTCAATCTGTCCTGTGAGTATCAGATTTTCCATGTCTCTTTCTGTTAAGTATAACTGTCTTTTTTGTTTCCATTTTCGCTACAACTCCATCGCTGCTCACATATTTGGCCCATGGTATCTTTAGCATCCTTCTGTCGAAACACATTTCTGTGGCTTCAATCTCTTCTTCCTCTTTAAAGAGATTGTCCAGCATTCATTGACATATAGTAGGACAGTTTTTCATTGGGACACCATTTCTCTAGCACTTCGTGTAAAACGATTCTAGTCCGCTACTCCAGATTACCTTCATCCATTTTCTCTAGTAGCATATCATGAATACGTACAAATTTCTCTACTGCTTGGCGAAATTATATCTCCTAGGGTTTCCAACTGAAAAAGTCGGAAATTGAAAAATGTCCGATATTGGGTACAAATGTTTGTCTGACTCCAGCGACACGCTGCGGTCATTCCAAGCATTAAATTGTCACACTTTGTATTATGATTATTTTCTATTTAGATTTTATAGATCTTGCCGAAGAGCACATTTTCTGTCCTGCTATTTCTTTTATATTTTTGTTAATGTCTGCTACGTCTGTGTTCTGCAGTTTTCCGATCTCAGCTCAATTCTCATTGAGTCATTTCTTTATTGATTGTCTGCGCTTAATTTTTATGCTATTGTTTAATATCATATATTCTTCACATTTCTTGATATTGTCTGCTGTCCCTTAAGGGAATCGTGAGTGACAACAGCAGAAGTCATTCCGAATAAAGAGTAGCAAGAAAAAAAAAAAAAAAAAAGAAATAGATGACATTTGAAATGCTCAATAGAGAGATAAAATACAAAACGACAGACCTTTCATTTATTTAACAGAAATATTACAAGTTGAACAAAACCAGTTCAGAATTCTATTTGTTTTTAATTTAGAAATTTTTTTTTTTTTTATCTTTTTCTATGTCTTTATTTTTAACTGAAATAAGGAGTTTTCTATTTTTGATACAAACACGCACCGAGGATTTTTTTTTATCAATTCACTCCAAACAAGGCCATAATACCACTAAAACGCAAGGGCCACTTGGAGTGAAAGATATTGAAAATAATCTAAAAGGAACCGGAAACCCAATCCTAAACATTATAAAAAGGGTAAACCTCTACTCTTATTCCAAAGAACGTGGAGGAGGTTGAACAGGACGATAGGCGAAGCTATCTATCCCTATTAAAGCTACTTTCTGCGGACGGCCTAAATGATGCCTTTGTCACTGATAAAAAACCATGGATCTGACCTATGTGATTTTATTGGATCATACATTATTTGAAAATGCATAACCATTATTAAATTTTTTTTTATATATAAAACAAATATCAGGACAGAAAACATGCTCTTCGGCAGGATCTATAAAATCTAAATAGAAAATAATCATAATATGAAGTGTGACAATTTGATTCTTATTAATTTGAATATATCGCGGATATTGAGCAACTACACGAAAATAAAACCAAATTTTTTGCCATCAATTTATGCGCTCTATATATTTCTACAATAAACACAATTATAACGTTGAACTCATTTTTGTGAGGGCGTATAGATTAATAAACGACGTCAATAGTTACTCTTTTGGGTGTTGTTTGAGCTTCGAATATAAACCCAAGTCGATTTTCTGTTTGCTAGAAAGAAGTCATAGGAAAAAAAACAGTATAACATGCTAATAACTTTGGTTTGGGGCGAGGAAATGTTTAGTTCGATGCCTACTTTATACAGCGAAACGAGAAGGTAAAGGTACTATTGATCTAAACTGACGGACCCAAAGTAATGGTCCAGTTTAGCATTATACTTATATTGTAAACTGAAACCTCACGAAATTCCGTTTAAAAATTTTCAACTAAATATTTACTTTACACATTTAAGCAAAAAGTTAAAGCTTGAATTTAACTAAACAAATGGATACAAAGTAAGGGTCCAGTTTAAAATTCTACTTACATTGTAAATTGAACCTTTAATAAAAACCTAAAAAAAATTTTCACATCTACTTTATATAGTTAAACAAAAAAAAATGAAAGAATCAATTTTGCACAGCAGATGTATGCAAAGTAAGGGTTCGGATTGAGGAATCGGAGAGCCGAGTTCGAATTCCAGTCGAATCCATTACATTCACTTACGTGCTAATACCCTTGGGAAAGGTGTGAATCCTCTTCTTCTCCCTCCAGCTATGGGTAAATAGCAGGACAGACTGGGTTCTATAGCCTTGGATGGAAACTGGTCTATCACAGAAAGAAATGGCAACCTACGGCGGGAAAAATCTGCCACGTCCGTTATGTATCGAAAGATACATGATCGCCTAAGCGTATACCACGCCTGGCACATAACTGACTGACTGACTTACATGATAAATGAAACCAACGCTCAAATCTGAAAACGTTTTGAAATTTTGTAAATCTAATTGTGCTAAAAATCATGATCCTGACTCTCTTTAATGACTGTCAAAAAATGAATAGCCATAACGTTTATCGAATTTGATGCATTTAATTACAGACAGGCAAACAGAAAAAGACATTTGTTGAGTTATAGTAAGGTTTGATTAGCGTAGCTAAGAACAGAATAAGGTCGGATGGGTTGAAAGAAGAGGAGAAAGATTATGTTGCGCCAAGAAAGAAGACAAGAAACCTTGCTTGCCTTTTTTGAAAACCAAGATTTGAAATGTTATGTTTTACCTGAGCTCAAACATCTAACTCTAATAAAAATATATAACTATGTCATAAATATGAAATGGCATTTCTCGGGGTTCTTGATAGGCTCCAGAAGCGGATATGCAATATGGTTGGCCCTGCCCTGGCGTCTCGTCTACAGTCACTTTCTCACAGACGCACCGTCGCCTCCCTCTGTCTGTTCTACAAATACTTTCATGGAAATTGCTCCGAGGAGCTGCATTCGCTGGTTCCCAGACTTCATGAGTTCAAGCGCCATACGAGGCTGGCATCCCACTCTCACCCCTTCACTGTCGAAACTCCTAAATGTAGCCGTCTCTCCTACTCTAATAGCTTCATGTCTCGCACCTCTCGCCTGTGGAACTCCCTTCCCTTCTCTTGTTTCCCTGTGAGCTATAATCTCCAGCTATTCAAGTGTAATGTCAATCGACATCTCCAGGTGCCTTAATCTATCCACTACCCTCATCCTTTCTTCTATCACTCCTATCTGATCTTGCTATTTTCTGTAACCCCTTGCGTCCTAGTGGCTTCTCGCCTTGCTTGGGGTGAAATGCTTAAAAAAAAAAAAAAAAAAAAAAAAAATTGACAAATCAGAGATTAAATCATAATACTGGGAGAATCGTATTCATTATTGTCGAAATTAACGACACGATGGACTTTCTATTGCTCCACGGTAGACATTTTGCAAAACTTGTTGATTAAGTTGCGCTTCTGTTTGAATTTTTGAGATGTAGAATTAGTAACATCATGTTTTTTTCATTCGGAATAGTAAACTTGTTTTGGTTATTATATTTGCAATGTTTCGGTCTAAGGTAAAACTCAGTCATTGCTTACCTTATTTCCACTAAGTCCAAGTACACACTACCCAATGCGAAAAAAAAAGAAGAAATAGACGAGATATCTCTAGACAACGGCAGTGGAACGAGAAAAATCTACCCCGTAGTTTAAATAAAAGGTTCAGTTCGAAATTCCGTATAGGTTACCCGGATTAAAATATACCTGATGAAGGCTGGAGGGCATAACAATCGAAACGTTGTGAAAACAACAACAAAGGTGAGGGCAATAGTCCGCGTGTAAACCACCCACATTCCCTAACAATTCCATCGGTGTGAAGTAAGTTCGATTCAAACAACTTCTTGCGAGCCACTGCCCTGTGGAACAGACACCCAAGAGGATGTTTCCCTGATCACTACAATCTATACCGGTTCGAGTCTAGAGTTAACTGTTATCTTCCCTTCCTATTCATATAAACTACCTCTTAACGTAACCCTTGTAAAGGCTGAACCTTACTGTAAAAAATATAATCTTAATAATAATTCCTCATCTAGACATTCAGACAGAAATTAAGTTTAGCTTATAACGGCGCAAGATAGGCATGAAGCAACCAGTGTGCATCAAACTCACTACAGTAGTAAAGCTAGCTTGATAAACAATGCTTAACTTCGAGGCACCAATATATGTACTAAAATTAGCTTAATACAGCTCAAAGATACAATTGTGGGGATCATCGAATGTAGCAATGGCCGAATAAAAAGACCAATTCTGTTCTTTTGTCTCGTTTTGGCATTAAACAAAGATAGTGTATTGAACTGCAAAAGTAATCGGCTACTTAATTTCCTATATCAAGATAAACATTCGATACCCAAAGAATTACTGATCACTAAACCATGATTCCACAAAGTATTTTGTGGTTTAAAGAAACAAATGGCCTGAACAGTCTCTGTTTAGAATATTATCGTCGTCGGTGTCTTCTCGTAATGATGCGCCTAAGCACAACATTCCCGCTAGCGTTTTACCCTGTGACTTACCCCCAACAACATTTTGCCTGACCCGAAGTCGCCTGGTCCTCGCCGTCGCCAGTGTCCGCGTCTTGGTCGTTATTGGTGGCCACTTTCAGCTGCAGCAGCGAAATGTTTATTGCGACACGCTTCACTGATCAGCTAATACTGTTTCCATTCATTGATCAAGTGTTTTCTGTCACAATATTTCACGGTGTCCTTTTCGATATTCTGTCTGTTTCCATAATAAGTTAATCTCTTCGTTGGGTTGGGGTTAGATGTGACCAGACGCTCCCACTCCCGTCATATGACCTATGATTGTGCGCCGCGTTCTCTTCTCATGCCCACAATAGCTAACCCTATCACAGACGCTCTTTTGCCGCCATTGCTATCGCTGTCATCGTTTTCTTTTTGATGGGTGGATGGCGTGGTTATCGGTAGGTAATAATGTCTTAGTACAAGACAGACAGACAGACAAACAGATAGATAGATAGATAGATAGATAGATAGATAGATAGATAGATAGATAGATAGATAATGAAAAGAAATAGATAGATAGATAGATAACGAAAAGAATTAGATAGATATGTAGATAGATAGATAAGGAAAATATATAGATAGATAAAGAGATAGATAGATAATGAACATAGACAGATAATGAAAAGAATTAGATAGATAGATAGATAGATAGATAGATAGATAGATAATGAAAAGAATTAGATAGGTAGATAGATAACGAAAAGAATTAGATAGATATGTAGATAGATAGATAAGGAAAATATATAGACAGATAAAGAGATAGATAATGAAAATAGATAGATAATGAAAAGAATTGGATAGATAGATAGATAGATAGATAGATAGATAGATAGGCTATATGAAAAGACAATTCGATACACTGTCACTTATATCATAAGATAAATAAAATCGATCAATCTATTCATTTGTCAATATATATATTCAGAGTAAAAGAAAGAGATGAAGCTATGATAGATAGATAGATAGATAGATAGATAGATAGATAGATAGATAGATAGATAGATAGATAGGTCTCGTGAGGAAGGGCCTGAGAGAAAAAGCTTTCTGCGCTATTGTTGGTTGGCCTTTCGTAACGGAACAAAACGGCCCGTAGTATTGAAGCAAGAGGTGGGGGAAAAAAAAGAGAAAAAGACTAAAGTTCCGTGTTTGTAATGCGAGCACCGTCCACCATCGTTTGACCACGGTTGTGATGATGCTGACGTGTCATTTTGCGGTGCCTATTACGGGACGCAATGAGGCGTGAGAGAGGACATACGATCGGGCCGAGTATAATGCAAAGACCAACCCCCTCAATGACCACTGACAGCTTTGTGTCTTGGCCCTCACCCACCAAAACCCTAAACATGACCTCAGCCTCCACCTTTTACATTCTTGTACTCATTTTTCGAGAGTAATTATATAATAAATAACCGGCCGAATGTGTCCTTTTTCTTCCTCCGTACACGCGCGTAGTAAGCGAATCAATGTACAATATGCATTTCATTACTTACTTTAAACGCTTTGGAACTGTGTACTTAAGAGTGTATATATGCGCGCATGTGTGCATCTGTTTTGTTTGTTTTTCTTTTTATATAGTGTCTATGCATGTGTGACTGGATGATCGTGTGTTTTTGAGAGTTTGCGTATGTGTGTGCAATTGTGACAGTGTTTGTATACGTGTTTGTTTCTGAGAGTGCATATTGTGAGTGTAAATGTGTTTGTGTTGTGTATATGTTTTCTTTGGATATGTGTATCTGGAAGTGTGTGTGTACAGTATTATTAGAGTTTCTATATACGTATTTATGAAACTATGAGAACGTGTGTTTAACGGGCAAATTTTACGATAACGTGTGCATGATTTGTTAAGCGTTTTTAACTGTACGTGTGTGCGGCTATAAGAGTGTGTCTTCTTATGAGAATATGTGTATGTGTATATTTTTGATCTGTTTGTGTGTGTACGCGCGCTTGTTTGTTTAAGTTGTGCGTGACTGTGAGAATCTGTATGCGTGTATGTGGTCGGGGGGTGGGGTGCACGCGTGTTTGTTTAAGCTGTGCGTGACTGTGAGAATCTGTTTTTGTGTGTGTGTGTGTGTGTGTGTGTGTGTGTGCGTGTGTGCGTTCGCGGTGGAGCAGTTGGGTGGGTGTGGCAGATCCGGGTGAGAAAGAACCGCAAAGTCGAGAAATAGAATATCAATCACGTTGGGTCTTTTATATTGAGACACGTTTTCTCACTCGTCTCATTCGGGATGCAGAGTTCTCTCACCATTTCCCCTTATTTTTCCCAAATCGGATGGCAGCAATATTTAGTCTGTCCAAGGAGGATACCCAATTTTATTGTCAATTTCCTCTACTCGGGTCATACACAAAGAAAACTCTCGTTCCTTCGTGATCACGTTTATTACTCACTTGTATTCTCGCATCTAACCGAACAAAAAGAGAGGCTGGTATTAGGTATGGACTTTGATGGTTTTGCGGTGGTGGAGAGTTTCAATGAGTTTGCTTGACACCAAAACTAAACACGTCACTTTCTTTGGCTTCGTTTACCATTTTCTTTACAGAATAGTTACTTTTCAATGTAATATGAACAATGAAACTTACGGAAGTCCTTTCTGTCTCCCCGTTTTTAGGTATTCCGTTAATCGTAAAATATGAGTTTGATATAACTTTATATGATTTACAAATTATCATATCATCTCTGGTATAATATATCACACAATATGACTCATATATATTTATCGATCACGTAAGCTGATCACTCTTTATGAGTAATAAGATATTCCGTCGTTATATTAAGATGAGACAATACTTGACGTCAATTAGCAAATATTTCATCAGCAAATAGGGGAGGTCAGTTTGCCGGTGCCTCGCTTTTTCTTTCTTTTCATTTGTCCTCACTTTCTTTGTATATGTTGGAATTACTTAAAAAGCAGACGTTTTGGTCTTAGGTGTAACGATCGAGTTAATTGTATTATTAAATTCCTAGATAAAGCATACAGGGAACATAAGCAACGCAATGGCGGAATCGCTTTAATATGGCCGTCACATTTTGACACTACGTAATAATATAATTTATATAGGGTAGGAGGAAGAGGAGGAGTAGGAGGAGGAGGAGGAGGAGGAGGAGGAAAAGTTCTCAGTCAGAACCATTTCCCAAAATTTGATCGAATGACTCAAGCATCAGAAGTAGTTTTGTTTTTTTTAACTTTTCATGATGGTCAAAAACGATCTTTTCATGATCAGACCTAACCCTTTTCAGCACACAACAACAACAACAACAACAACAACAACAATAATAATAATAATAATAGTCAATGGATCGTGACTTGGGAAATAGATCCATAACAAAAGTTTGCCTTCTCGGAACAGCGAAGATACTCCGGAAAGCATTGGATACAGACTGAAAAGAAAAGAAGAAATGATTTACGGATGAAATGAAAATAAACTTTTACCAGCAACCAATAACATATACTGTGAATAATAAGAATAATAATCATGTACACTTAGGTTCTTTTATTTTTATTTATTTATTTATTTTCAAAAATATTCAGTGAAAATGTCATTTTTGACATTAGATCGATGGTTGGGACCCGGAAGGAAATGAAGATACAAGAGAAATCAAAAGAAATAATAATAATAATAAATTGGTATGAACGTCACCCAGACCCAGTTACGGAGATAGGGCCCGTAAAATTTTATAGACAGAACAAATCAAAACTAACCGCCCAGACATCGTGAGACCGCAAAGGCAAAATGTGCCTTCTTATTGACATGGTTGCAGTCCCTGCAGACTGTAATTTATCTTTGAAAATCGTAAAAAAACTATCAAGGACCTTGAAATCGAAATCTTAAAATGTGACATATGAGGACATCAACAATTCCAGTTGTAGTTGGAGCCCTTGGACTCATTGGAAAAGATTCTAGTAGACTCATTGAAGGGATTACTGGTAATGCATGCCTTAAAGAAATACAAAAAAAAAATTGTTCTCACGAGTAAAACTCACACCTTACGAAGAGCTTTATCTATGTAAAATATGTGCGATTTTTTTTTTTTTTTTTGCTCAGTGGAAAATGATGTAAACCAACAGAAAACACATCAGTGGCTGAAAAGCACCGGGTTGAAAGCTGAGACAGAAGGCCTAATTATTGCAACTCAGGACCATAACCTCGCAATCAGATCTTATAACTGTCACCTAATCAAACCCGAAATGCAGGATATGCGGAAAATATGATGAAACTTTCGACCATATTATCTCAAAATGTCCGTAAATAGTAAAAGAAATGAATAAAAAGGTAGCGACTTATGTGCACTGGAAGATATGCAAGAAGCACAAAATCGAAACCACTGAGAGATGGTATAAGCACCAGCAAGACACAGTTACATAAAATAATAATGCAACTATCCTCTAGGACATGCCAATTCAAACTGACAGGAAAATAAAAACCAAAAGACCTGATATTATCAAAAGAGAAATTCAGTAAGTGTACGCTTATTGACATAGCAATACCAACTAGAAATACCCCCATGACAATTATCGATAAATTGTCCAAATACAAAGAGATAGAGATCGAAGTTAATAGGATGTGGGGAATGAAGACTGGGACTGTACCAATAGTAATCGGAGGACTGGGACTCGTGAGAAAAGGAATGAGGAATTTTACTAACAGTATCACAGGCAACATATACATACAAGTTGCCCAGAAGATCACCTTACATGGAACATCCAAAAGAAAAGTGCTACCAATTAAATGAAAATTCTTCTATAGGGCGTAAGAGCCATCGTTTGAACCAGGCTCTACAGGATGCAAAGCAGCAAAGATAACGTACACAAATGGTTATAATAATAATTAAAAATTAAGGACCTACAAATCGAAGTAACAAAAATGTGGAAAAATGAAACTACGATTATCCCTGTTGTGATAGGGGCATTGGGTATAATAAAGAAGGGTACCGAAAATCACGTGAATACAATTCCTGGAGCCATCAGCATCTATGAATCAAAAAAGATTACTTTGTGCGGAACTACTCATATCATCCGCAAAACCCACCCCAGCATTTTTAAAAGATAAGTTGTGGTATACATGGATTGTTTTATTTTTCAAATAAGTATCATTTAGCACGTTTAATTTAATAAGAAGGACGTCTCACTAAGAATTATTATATCAAGAATATTTAATACGTTGAATTCGTTAAATTACATATACATTGGCATGAATAATTCTATTCTATATTTAAGTCAAACTTTTTTTCTTTTTATGAAAGAGGGCGTAATTTTTAAATTGTATGAAAATCATTTCGTGTAGTAATGTTTATCGCTGATTTTTGATTTAGTATCGTCGATTTCTTTCTCTATTATTTATAATTCAAACATTTTTAACATTTGCGTATAATTTTATTCATTTATCCTTTTTTATTGATTGTAACGTGGCATTTTTATGGACGAAGACGTATTTTCAAAATTGTATGAAATTCGTAAAGTTATTTTCTTTTGTTTCCTATTATTATGATTGGTTCAGAATACTCAAATATTTTTTTAGTTTATACATCTATTCTTTTCCTATTTATTGCTTTAATGATGACTATTATTATTTAAAGTAATAATAATAAAAATAATAATAATAATAATAATAAAAATAGTAATAATAATTCTTAAAGTGGGAATTTGATTACGCGAAGTTTACTCCGACAGCCAGTATAATATCTATATATATAGATAGATGTGTGTTTATGCCCATCCTACAAAATGTTTAATATCTAAAAAAGAACAAAAAAAAAAAAAAAAAAAAACACTAAACTAATTCAGTTGCTTTTTTCCAGGTTTTCAGATAAGATGTTTAGCTATCTTGAAACCATTTCGTAAGAATCACTGAGAAACCCTTTCAGTTATTCAGCTAGAAAGAGAACAGGTCAAAATCGTTTTGTATCAGCTCAACTGTCTTCCCAAATGAGCAATGGTGAGAGTAAAAAGATAATTCAAGCCTTTAGCAATGGTCCCAACATTCATACTCTGGCTTCCATCTTCAAAGTCCATTCAAGAACCAAGAAGATAACGATGAATAAGTTTTAAAAAGGGGAAACAGTAGAGACGAAAACTGGTTCAGGAGGTCACAACAGGAAGAGGGATCATCATTTCAATTTAGAGCTAAAGAGATCAATTAGAAAAGATCCAACTCAATCCATAAGACTTTTGGCACGTGAGAGAGGAGTTCCATTTAAGAGACTTGAAAATGAAATCGTACGTGAAACGTGTGAGACAACTTGTTACTCCAGGACAGACAATTAGAAGGTTAGAGAGGGCGAGGATCATCTTGAATAAGTTGGAAAATGATCCTGATATATATATATATATATATATATATATATATATATATATATATATATATATGAATGAATGAACTATATTTCAATCCTTCATGATACAACGGTTCAAAGCTTTATTTAACAATTGAACAAATTTGAATTTACAAGAATTGGACAATTTTACTGTTACACTCAGTATATACTTCGGAGAGATGGAACTCGTTAGTGTATCTGAAAGAAAGAAAAAATGATTTTAAACGTCTGCTGCCTAGCGGCCATACCTAATCATGAGAAAGGGTTCGGGAGTAAATCCCGAGGACACATCCGGAGCCGGAGTCCCTAAGACAGTCCGAAGTTATGTTCAACTTCCTTCTGTCACCTCCTGCGACGACGCCGGTGCCAAGCTGTATTGAACGCTGTCTTGTGTTAAGAGGTGAAACGTGCTGCATGGGCAACCGCCGATCTCTCATAAAACCCTGCGCCGTGGATAGGATGCACCAGCGTCGTCGCCTCACCGAGATGGCAAAACTCAGGAAGCAACTGTCTACCGATGGGAGGATTCCGAAGGTCTTTCTGTACGGGGAACTGGTCACCGGACAGAGTGCACGTGGGCGACTTCATCTTCACATCAAGGACGTCTACAAACGGGACATGAAGGCAATGAACGTGAACATCAGGAGGTTCGAGGTTGGTGATATCCGGTAAGGAATAGCCATAAGCAGGACGAGTTCTTTAATTTTGGTCGCCAGTCGGCCTAGAGATGGTATCTTGAACAACATTACCCCTTGTCAGTTAAGGATAAAATAAATCTATGTTTGCTTGTATGTCACTGGAACAAAGTCTTCTACCAATGAAACATCTGGTTACCAAAATCGGATTAACTCCAACATTGCACCTGATCACTTAATTCCAAATCAAATAATAAAAAAAATCGAACGAAATAGAATCGCGAAGAGTATAAACAAGTTATGGCATCGTTTTCCCTGCACTCGAAAATCCACAAAAGAACATCACAGATCAGACATACAAAATATGGAGAGATATAGTAGGAATTAACATAAGTGTTATGGTCCAGGTTAGAACCAAGGAAGAACAACACGAACACAAGAGTAGAAATAACGAAGGTATATTACACGAAATAATAATACAAGATGTGGAAGGTGTTAGTATGACTGTCAGTCTGGTTTGGAGTGAACTACTATCGGCTCGACTTGATTCGCCCCTCTCTCTTGAGAGGCGTAGTATACATAGTGTTAGGAAGAGTTCATTTTGTAGTTATAGGTAAGGACCCATGACAATAAGATCGTATCAGGACCCACATATGCTTGCCAATGTCCGCAGGGACATTATGAGAAATAAAAGACTCTTAAATTCAGAAATAGATCAGATAAAATTAAATATAAGACAAAGTACAATCAAACATAACCCAAACAAAAAATGAGGCGATAGTGAAAATAGATAAAATGACAGAGGATGAGATACAAACTAAAATAAATAACATACGAAATAACGATCTATCGGGAAATAAAACACAAAATCTAACTGCGACATAAACAATTGCATTGATTCAGATTCTGTCACTGATGAAAATAAATCAAAGGACATTGGATCATAATTCTGGGAAAACAACGGAGTTGAAATCACTGATGCGAGAAACAAACACCGTTCAAATAATCAGCAAAGTAACACGCACACAATGACCAGAAAGTGACGGGCTTTCAAAAATTCCTATGACAAAGTCGAATAAAGATGTGAAAACAGATTCCGTTGCATTGCAAACATTGTTAACGGACAGACTGCTAGAAAACATCACAGAAGTAAATAATGTCATATATGCAAAAACTTTAGCAGTCACTGAAAAAACTTAATGCTAAGACAAATAAAAGATTAAACAACAGAGAAAAAAGTGCCCACTTGGAAGCAAAAATTAAAACAACAAATTGTGAAAATCAGATGTGAATTATCGATACTAGATTGGAAAAGTAAGATCAAGCGGAAATATAAATTTAAAGCAGTAA
This sequence comes from Acanthosepion pharaonis, assembly GCA_903632075.3. Taxonomy (NCBI): domain Eukaryota; kingdom Metazoa; phylum Mollusca; class Cephalopoda; order Sepiida; family Sepiidae; genus Acanthosepion; species Acanthosepion pharaonis. Next base: position 883,264 of record CAHIKZ030000022.1, read on the forward strand.
ATGAAATTCCACCAATCAAAGAAATAAACAGAAACTAGAGTTAAAAGCACAGGGAACAAGACGACATGAAAAGGTTATATCAACAAAATAAGGCATTCCAAGAAGTTTTACAGGGAAATTGGAAAAGTAGATATTCGAGTCAAAAAGCCACCATTTATTGAAGTGTATAAGAAGTGTAAACATTTTGGAAGAATATTTGGAACAACCTAAAGGAATATAATCCCAAATGCAGAGTGAATCGAATGAAAACAAGAAAGAATAAAGGATAAACCTGTACAAGAATAGAAAAATATAACCAAGAATAATGTTAGGCAAGCTCTAACAAAATCCCAAAAATGGAAATCCTCAGGAAATGACAAGGTACGCAACTTTTGAAGAAGGTCATCATGTCATCAAACCATAAAATACTTGCTTAAAATTTATCAATGCTAATTAATAACCCCAATGAAATTCCAGATTGGATCACCGAAAGAATTGCATATCTCCTTCCAAAACGGACGAAACCATGTATTTTAAAGTAATCACCAGATTCTTACTTTTATTTCTTTTTTTTTTCTGTAAATTTCTGACTCAAGCCTTGCTCTGAGGTATATATATATATATATATATATATATATATATATATATATATACCTAGTGAGCCATACAAACCTACCAACGTTTCACCTAAACGGGTCATCAGGGAAAGTCTAGGTCTGCTCTACGGTTGTATTGAGTGCTTTGTTAGTTAGTTTACTCGTATCGGGGTTTTTCCTTTGGGCTTCAGACCTGTATCTGTGCGATTTTTTGTCGACAGAAGTTCATGTTTGTAGCTCTTTCTTTTTTTAAAACCTTTTTTTCCTCGAGATTGATTTGATCAAAAATTCGAGGGTTTTTCGAAACGAGTCTAGTTATCTATCTATCTATCTATCTATCTATCTCTCTCTCTCTCTCTCTCTCTATATATATATATATATATATATATATATATATATATATAGTGTTTACAGGCGTTTGTGCTGTTTACCAGCACATTACTTAATTTAATGTTAATTGTCAATCACATTATATTTAATGAAAGTTTCACCTGTGTGATAAACTGGCTCGTGAGTTTATCTCGACGTTTTCCAAAGAGGGGATTTTGAGACTTATACTAAGTTTAAAGCTTTTCAATTATCACGCCCATCCTTAATCTTTCCCTTGCCACCTCGCCCAACTGGTTTTAATGACTTTGCAAAACAACTGTCAATTCCAGATTCGTATCTATAACAGGAGTAATTGTAATTGTACGTCCAAACTCTTTTTTTTTTATCAAACAGAATAACTTTAAATGGGGTAGGGTATACACACGTACTCCCGGGAAACCTTCGTTACCCACTTCTCACAAGGAGTCCTTTAGTTCTCGTGTATATGAGCGAACTTGCCTTCGTACCATAGGTCTCTGGCCGATATGATGTTTTTGACCCAAAGTGGAGTTCTGTTGCCTCTAGGCGGACATGACACGTACACTCGGAGTATCAAAATGAATCTTTCTTGGATTCATTTGTTCCTCATTAAGGGTTTTGGAGGTAAATATTTTCTGGGTTTTGGCGTTATAATCCTGATAGTCAACGATCCGAACCTTTGAGTAACTTCGAAAGAGGCTATCCTATCAGCAGCTGTATAATATCTGGCCTATGGTACTGCCATTTGGTGAATGGTGTCTGGACCGTGCGGTAGAGTTCGGTGGGGCCTCTCGATGCCAATTATGATGGATACTGTTACAGCAGTATCCGGGGGAGTTAACCCAGATTATTTATGCGTGCATTTCCAATGGATGTCTGTTTCACTGCCCACTAGTCATCCATCAAACCAACGAAAACAAACAGGAATCAAGCTAATGGAAAATTAACAAAACTAGAAAACCTAACCTCAAAAATGGAGACACCGGATGTACCATCTTCTACACCAATGTAAGGGTTCTATGTTCCAAATTTCGAGAAGTTTAACTCAATCTTCACTCTAAACATGACTTCTCTTCTTGTCTGAAAGGAGTATCAATGCTTCAATCTCATTACAGGAGTCCCCAATCCGGGGCTACTCACTCATTATAACTAAATAAAACCACCTAACTCGCCACGGAATCGGTACTTATATCAAGGACGGTTAAACTAGTGGTGAGTTATGGCTGCTGCGGATTCAGGGATTAACCAGGACTGACAGTTTGTTTTTTGCTGAAATTTTGGAGGTGCAGATATAAATTGCTCCATTTCTGAAAGGATCTATTCGGAGATTAGGGCAACAGTTTTAGGTGTAGCACGTTTGAAGAAGGTTGGGAGTGGAGCTTCGGTCATATAGTACCGAAATCTGTCCCAGTCTGTATTCGTATAGCATAACACCGTTCTATGGAACGGTAACTCAGAGGATGTCATTGTTCTGGAATATATCTGGAACACTGACAATAGAATGATCTGACGTGCATACGGGGCTAAAACTTAAACCTCTTTCTGATTTACATAAATGATCTGCCTAAGAATATACTCTGATCATTTGTATATATAGGCACAAGTCTAAAACTCTTGAAGATCAGAGATTTGCAATTGGCCTCTCGTCCGATCTAACACTAACTTACCAGTGGGGGAAATTTTGGGTGGTTACATTCCATCACCGCCGATCAGACCCCGAACCCTTGAAAATGACTAAAGAAAATGTCCGAAAGTGTCTGGGACAATGAAAATTGAGGAAAATTTCTGTCTTCCCTTACTCCTACAAAACGGAAATACGTAAGTATGCTGGAAAAAATAAATAAAAATTAATTAAATCTTTCTTGTCTGCCATATTTAATGAACGAGGTGTTTAAAAGAAAAGTTGCTGACTATATATATATATATATATATACAAGTATATAATTAGTATATATGGAATGAATTCCAATAACCAACAATTACTATTCTTAAAAGAGTGCTCAATACAGAGTAGAGCAGATATAATTATTATTTATAAAAAAAATATAACATAAGTATGTTATAAAATCACTACAAAAATAGCCATTTTTTTTTATCTTCACCATCATGTCTTGATAAGACACTGAGTGTGTTGAAACAAAATGGCTATTTTTGTAGTGATTTTATAACATACTTATGTTATAATTTTTTATAAATAATAATAATTATATATATATATATATATATTCAAACAGGTTTGGTTAAATAATGGAAATGTTTTATATCTATTTATTTTAGTTTTAATCGTTTCGTTTCGAGTCCCCAAATTAATTTCTTGGTGACCACAGAAAAGTGATTAAAAAAAAAATACTAAATTTTTTTTCAAATAATTTTTATTTTCCAAAGTACTTTCAATCTCATCTCAGACAATATTCAGGGGCTTATATTGGCTATCGATGTGTATATCTAGTTCTTTAAATTAAACATATTTTTTCATTCTTCATTTTACTGCGTTTTGAAAAGTTCTAGGGTTAAATTCAAATTCAAGAGGTTTATTTTCAATACGACACATCATTGATCTAAATCAAAAGATCATTGATGTCATTGCCACCGTTGATGAGGCTATGCTACAGCGAACATGGCAAGAGATCGACTACCGTCGTGATGGGCTTCGTGCTCATATAGGGCTGTATTAAATTAGTTTAAAAAATTCAATATCTACTCCTTCTAAAAGTTTCCATATATTTGTCTGTTCATTTGCTTTTGTAATAATTATTTTAAATTGTGAAGAGACTTTGGGACGCCATATATATATATATATATATATATATATATATATATACAGTGTAACCTGGATATAAGAGACCCGGATATAAGAGAAATCCGAATATAAGAGAGATTTTCTCTGGTCCCAAAGTGTTCCCATACTTACCTAAACAAAATATATGAGAAACCCGGATAAAAGATACTTTTCTCCGGTCCCGACAACTCTCATATCAGGTTACACTGTATATATATATATATATATATATATATATATATATATATATTAGGTTGGTGCAAAAATAATGACGTAAGAATGTCGTTTTTGACGTCAAAAAAACGACATTATTACATCATTATTTTTACACCAACCTAATATATATATATATATATATATATATATATATATATATATATATATAGAGAGAGAGAGAGAGAGAGAGAAAGAAAGAGAGAGAGAGAGAGTAGTGATACAATATGGTAATCTGGAATGTGGAATTTCCAGGAGGATATAGATCCAGGGAGAGCTCCATGTCAAAAGACAGAGCAAAATTATTATTAATTAAAGAACATCAAGCACTTAAAATCCCATAGGTAATAATTTTTATTTCATGAGAGTTCTAAAAAACATCAGCACTCTATCTTCAGAGCTTACAAACAAACCACAAATGAAATGGAAAAATATTCCGGGTTAAAAACAAGCGAAACACAATTTTACCGCCAACATACAATCCAGATTAATAAATCCTTCAAAATCCGAATTGGGACTGATCTCAAAAGAAATACTCAAAAAATAATACTATCAATTCAACAAAAACTTCATATCAATCTTTGGAATGATTCCTCCGACACAATCAAATGCTTCCAAAAATCCCGAATAAGTCTACGGCCACTTTCATACAGTTTGATATAATCGACTTCTATCCTTCCAACTCTGAAGAATTACTAATTAACAGCATAAATTTCGCGAGAAACTACATTGATGAACTAAATGTTATAATAGCACTGGGAAGATCAGTACTAGTGTAAAATAACTCAACTTGGATAAAAAGAAACAATGGAACTTCGATATTCCCATGGGGTCATTTGAATCTGCCCAAGCAGCTGGTTGGCATATATATATTAGACACCCTCTGTAGAATTGTTAACGACAACCAAATTGGCCTTTATAGAGATGATGACCTAATGATTGTTCCAAATAGTAATAGTCCTTTAACCATAAAATTACACACAAATTTTTTTTAAAGTTTTCTGGTTTTTAGGTTTCAAGATAGATATATCTTCTAACGTAAAAATAGTCAACTTTCTTGATATAACTCTTAACCTTTCTAACAACACCTTCAAACACTTCCTAAAAGAGGGTCAAACCCCTATCTACATTAATGTTCACATTCTAACCATCAAAAGCAAGGTTAAGCAAGAGTAAGACTACCAAGATGAGCCTAAATACCTAAATTCAAAAAACTATAAAAATTCTAGAAACAGGAAAAAGAAAAGTCATATGGTTCAACCCATGCTATTGGAAACTTTCCAATATTAATATAGGTCATTTCTTTCTAAAACTAATAGATAAACATTTTGATGCGTATCGTCTATGAAAAAAATTTAATAGAAAATCACTTAAAATTAATTACTCTTGTGGACACAATGTAGAGAATATCATCTCAGCCCAAAACAGTAAGCTACTAAATAAATTTCATAACAGTGAAGTAACGGATATTATCGCCATATGCAATTGCAGAAGAACTGAGTGTCATGTTGAAGATAAATGCAGGTCTAAAAATGTGGTATATGAAGCAACGATTTTCCCTGAAGAAAATGTAGAACAGAAGAAGATCTACATTGCAATATCTGCGGGAAACGGGAAGCAACGCTTATATAAGACACAGCTTATCTTCGTTTCACGGACGTTTACAAAAGGGACATGAATGCGATGAATGTAGACATCGGTAGGTTTGAAGATGTCGCCAATGATCGCACACGCTAACCTTCGAAGTGAACTAATATTAAAATGCAGACACAAACACCGTTTAAAAAAAAATAGAAAAGTACCCTTTCTCCTGAATTATATAAATTCATATCCATAACTATATTGCCCTGATGTAGTATATGTCCACATGGAAATATTTATTGTAATCTGACATTTATGGTTGTGATATGTATGTATATGTATGGGCATATTGTAATATGTATGGTTAATTGAATATGGATTTGCATGTGGAAAAATGTGTATGTGCGTGAATATGCATATATATATATATATATATATATATATATATATGTGTGTGTGTGTGTGTGTGCGGGTGTTTTTGCTTGTATATGGGCATATTTTGGGTTTCTTGATACATATAGAGGGGTTTGTGAGAATATTGTTTTTAGAGAGAAATACATGGATGTATGTGTATATATGTATGCATATATATGTGTATGTGTGTATATGAACGGATGAAAACTGAGAGGGTGATTGATCTGTAATTTGTACTTTTTTATATATATATATATATATATATATATATATATATATATATATATATATAAAGAGGTATATATGTATTGTGAGACCGGAATCTACCTACACAATACACTCTTCCAAGCCTATATTAAGTAGGCGACATAGCACTCTAGAGAGGGACAGAGAGTAACTTATAGTAAGCTCCGCTTACACTATCTTTGTAACCTGTTGTTAATATATCTTTCTTACATCTAATCCGTGTTCCGTGTTTTCCTTCTGTGATCCCAGCTTTGGCCCCACATCAGTGGCGACGAGGATTCTAGAAACGCACTCACAGCGAAACCTAAATACCTTACCAGTCCCACATCTGGGTCGACGAAGAATTCGAGAAACGCATTCAGGTCGAAAACTTCAATACCTTACCAGTCCCACATCAGTGGCGACAGAAAGATTCGAGAATTTCGTTCTCACCATATCAATAGCGACAGTACTCGAAATATATACAAACTCCACGCGTTCCCACAGCAGTGTTGAACGTGAAATTAAGCTGGTATTAATACATTAGCGATTTAAAAGCTAAACACCCAGCGTCTACATATAAAAAAAAATATATATTCCAATACCAAACATCAGTGACGAACTAGCGATTTGACATCTACGGAATATTAAAGTCTGTCCAAATAACAATACGAGAACGATTTTTTGCACACCCACACACGCAGAGAAAAAAACAGTTGTTCATAAAACAAACTGACAATACAAGAGTAAGTACTACCATTGTACTCAAGTTTTCGAAAAAAAAAACTATCGAAAATTGTTTTATGTAACTGAGTTGAACTCGGTCATAAAATTATTCTACCCTCAAATTCACTGAGGTGAGTTTTCTTTTGTGTACTCTCTCTCTCTCTCTCTCTCTATATATATATATATATATATATATATATATATATATATATATATATAAATACATAAGTGTGGTAAAAATTATTCAATTACATAAAAATTAACGGAACCACGGGAAAAAAAGCTAAACACATAATTAGTTTAGTTTAACTAATTGTCTGTCCATATTTTTTTCTGTAAAAGAAAAAAAGGAACCAAAATCTATCAAGATTTTTTTGTGTACCTCCTCTTACACGTGTTTCAAAGCAACAAAAAAAAAGCGCTGTCATTTTTAAATATGATTTGCAAAATTAGTTGCCCAAATGTTAAAACTAAATTTGGATCAGCAACAAAAATCAGAAGAAAGACAACAACAACTATTTTTGGAATTACATAAACAACAAATGGAATTTCAAAAAATTACGCTTCAGAATGCTGAACTACAACAGAAACAGCTTAAAGAATTACTCATAAATGCATTAAAAGGCTCAAACTCTGAAAAAGATACAATATTCTCCCAGAGTACAATCTACAATTCAATGGAAACCTTTGAATACGTACCAGAGGAAGACAAAACGTTCCAGGCTTTTTACAGGCGCTACGAAGATATTTTAACGTAGACTGTGAACAATGGCTCAGTAAAAAAAGGTACGTCTACTATTGAGGAAACTGGGAACTACAGAACATAATAGGTTCGTAGATTTTATACTACCCAAGTAAACCACTGACTTGGATTTTTCAGAGACTATTAAGCTCCTATCGGAACTATTCGGGCCTAACACAACCTTGTTCCACAAACGTTGGAAATGCCTGAACACAGTCAAAAACAACTAGCAAGATTTTCTAACGTTTGCAGCATCGGTAAACAAGCTCTGTAATGATTTTAAACTAGCCGAACTGACTGCAGATGATTTCAAGTGCTTAGTTTTCGCACAAGGTCTAGTATCAGCAGAAGACGCCGAAGTCAGACGACGGGTACTGACCAAGCTTGAAAACGAACAAGGATTGACTCCCCAAAAACTGCAGAGGACTGTCAAAGAGTAATATCTGTAAAGCGTGACTCAAACACAATCGAGGAATCAGGTGTGACTCAGATTAATAAAATCAGAAGTAAGTCTACCGCTTATTCCTCTCAAAAAGACGAAAGGCAAATCTCATGTCCTAAATTCCGCAGTAACCAAAACCCAAATAAGTTAAAGAAACCGCCCGGACCATGTTACCATTGTGGTAAATGGCACTGGATGAAATTCTGTCCAGTTAAGAACAAAAAAATATTGCAAAATTGCAATAAAAGTGGGCATTTTTAACTTCGTGCTGGTACGCCAACAGAACGAGAAAACCCAAAAATAAAATTAGGCAAGCTCAATCTGACAATATTGCCGATAGGAATTTAAGGAAATATGTAACTGTGAATATTTTCAATAATTCCATTAAATTCCAGCTTGACTCGGGTTCCGATCTTTCAACCATTAACTGGCGTACTTGGCGAAAATTAAAGAAGCCGACCTTATTAAAAACGGACAAAAGAGCAAAATCCGTAACTGGCGAAAAGATTAACATTTTAGGCGAGGTAATACTTACAGTAACACTAAATGGAGTTACCAAAAAGCTCAAAGCCTACGTATTAAAAACTTCAGACAACTTATTTGGAACTGATTGGATAGAAAAATTCAATATTTGGGATTGCCCAATGAGTACATTTTGTCGCAAGATACGAAGTATAACGTCTAATTTGGTAAATCTCAAAAAGGAACTCAAACAACAATTTCCCCAGGTTTTTTTTGCGGCCTTGGGAAATGTACTAAAATGAAAGCTAAGTTCAAGGTGAAGGACGGTGTACAACCGGTATTCAAAATGAAACGGAATGTCCTTTTCGCTGCTCTAGAACAAATCAATAAAGAGTTAGATAGACTCGAACAAGCAGGTATCCTGTCAAAAACAGATTTCAGCGAGTGTGCAGCACCTACGGTCTACGTAAAAAAGAAGTTCAATCAAATACGAGCCAACGCGGTCAGAAACATGACGGAACCAGATAACGTTCAAGCATTACAAAGCTTCCGCGGCCTAGCTAACTTTTACCAAGAGTTCATTAAGAACATGCAAAATTTGAGAGGGCCTCTCAACCAACTTTTAAAAAATGACAAACCATGGTCATGGACCCCGGAATGCCAAGACGCATTCGAGAAGATCAAGAAAACTTATGACCATGGAATATTAGTGTATAAGCCTTTTTATTAT
>CAHIKZ030000022.1:895000-917500 GCA_903632075.3 Acanthosepion pharaonis
TCGTCTTCCTGGGTATGACGATAAACTACATCCAGCAGCAAAGCTTCTGATTGGGAGGTTTTGTGGGGCCTGGAACCGCCTCTTAATCGCTATTGTTTCTAATCTACCCTGACCCGAGGTAGTAGCACTTGTTAGGGTCCCAAGTATGGGTAAATAGTTAAATCCAAAATGGGGTCAAAACACTATGACAGTATAAAAAAATTTTATAGTAAAATCTACCAGCAATACATTTTTGAAAAAGAAAAAAATTCCCAGCGGTAAAATATATATTTTTTAACAAAAATTTACCAGCAATACATTTTTGTAAATATAATTAGCAGCAATGCATACATTTTTGTTAAAAAAAATTAGCAGTAAAACATTTTTTGTAAAAAAAAAAAAATAGCAGGAATACATTGAAAAAAAAAAAAAAATTAGCAGCAATACATTTTTTTAAAAATTATCAGCAATACTTTTTGGAAAAATAGTTAGCAGCAATACATTTTTGTAAAAGAAAGTACTAATACTCCCAAGAAGATTAAATTTCGATATTAAATGACCCATAAGGAGTTGATATGCCGCTAATCAAACAAACAAACAATATGTTTTGAAATGGACGATTTTTAATAATTTCACCCCAAGCAGGATGATGAAAGCCTTTATGAACCAAAGGGTTACAGAAAATGTCATTGAGAGAACGATTACCTGTTGGTCTAGTACCGCGTTTAAATTTGTGAAGTCAAGGTACCAAAGAGAGATCCTCAGAACTATTTTCACGAAGATATTTACAGAAAAAGCACAAAAACCGATAAGATTTCAGATTCTTCTTTGGATTTTGTCAAGAATCTCTAAATATATAGTAGACGCACCAGACATGATGTGGCTACAAAATATTAATGTTAAACTTATAAATGCGCAAGATGGATTCTAGGGAGAAAGAATATCTAGCATGACATTGTGAACCGACTTTTCAAGCAGAAGACTTGAACAATTGATTCAATAGAATCTTTTCCATTTCCTGTCAATGGAAAACATTAGCCCAAGAAGTTGCAGTGAGTCCTCCTGGTTGATGGCTAATCATTCCACTTCATGTCTGTGGAAAACCTGAGGACATGTTTACTATTATTCAAGTGAACGTTTAATACAACGTAAACGAAAGACTGAACCAGGTAAGATATGAATGGTGGAGGGGAGCTTGTATGTGGTTAACCTTCTGCACGCGAACAATTACAATTGATCAAAATCCTTCATCTGTTCCTTTTTATTACTTTAAACGTTATATTTAATGGATACTCGTATTTGAGTAGACGCTCCGTTTATGTATTAAAATATTTTTTCGCCTACCAGCCTGAATATTCTAAGAATCTTATTAAATAAAAATATGCATTCTCCAACATGCTTCTAACCTGCGCCCCCCCCCTGGATATAGGGGACAGTAGTAAGATTTGATGTATTCTGATCCGACTGAGCTACTGAGAAGTTAGCTGATGAGGAAATGTTGAATAGTACCTTCAAGCGAAATTCCTCTTGTCATAGACTTCTCAAAATTGTTCATATCTATACAATTTCATATCCAATCTTTCGTATCTACACAGTCTAGGGTGACGTCATGTCTAACGGTTGTTGGGAACGAGGCCGTACCAAAAAGAATGCTAATTTTTTAATATGCGCGCAGTAAACATATCATAGGCACTTCGAGATGTGGGTTGATTATTTTGCATAATAATAACTTCTAGGGTGTTGTGTCTTTTTGCATTGGGTGATGTGGAATATTTTGGTATTATTCACTAATATTTCTCTTATGTTGATAATTTAGTTTTGATCGTTAAAGATGCGCACGGAGTTTCGACAGGAGGTCATTTTGCAAGAGAATGCGCTGAATAAGTGCCCGATGTAACAATTAAACGCTGTATTTCAATTATTGATGTTGGTAATGCAATCTCTCAGAGGGCATGAAATAAAATATTAACAACGGTCAGTTTATCCGCAATTTTTCGAGCATATTATTCAACGCCTGATTCAAAACTTGGAGAAAAAAACTGTTGTTGAGTAAATAAGACACCCATTCGGTAACACAAAATGAACTAGACAAGACGCCTTAAATAAAGAACTCAAATTGAGTCAAGCGAAGTCTGTTGGAGTCAGTCGAGGAGAATTTCTAATGACATCACGGCGAGTAGCCTAAGCGAGACATAATATTTTAACTGCTAAGATTGAGTTATAACAGTGGCGACGAAGAATCGAAAGTCGTACAGAGTAGAAAAAAATTACGTTTTGCTTCGGCGTACATGATAACAATGACGGCGAGAAATTAGAACTACGTTGATTTATTTTTTTTCTCTTTGGTGTGTGTAAAAAAAGAAAAAAGAGAGGAAGAGAAAAAAAGATATTATTTAAATATAGAAGAATTATAAGTGGTAAAAAATACAACAGCAACAACAGCAACTTCAGCAGTTGCTGGAACTCCAGAAACACCAACAAAATTTAATTTAAATAATACGGAAGAAAATAAAAAAAAAATCTCTTTCACTCCCGAAGCGGTGGCAAATGCCATAGCTGAATTCACATAAAATTCAGATGATGGAATTATCTTTTCTGCTTATTTTAGAAGATACATGCAAATGTTCAGAGGAGAATGCAGGGAGTGGGAAGACGAGGAAAAAAAAAAGATTTTTCTTGAGAAGGTTAGCACCAGTAGAACATGAATAATATATGAAATTTGCTGTGAAGAAACAGTAAATATTCTGGCTAAAATTTTTACCGAGACATGTTCATTATTCAATACACGTTGGAAGTGTATGAATCTGAAGAAAAAAAGAAGACGAAGATTTTGTCACATGGAATCGTTAACAAAGAATGTGAAAGATTAAAATTAAACGATCTGACTCCGGAGATGTTTAAAGGGTTAATCTTTGTTCAAGGGTTATTGGTAAAAAAAAAGACGCAGAAATACGTGCTAGAATTTTACCGAAACTTGAACAGAATAAAAAATTAACTCTACAAGAAATATCAGACAAATGTCAGAGAACCTAAATCTGAGACGCGATACCGAAGAAATTGGAAAAAAAAAAGAACGGCCATACATACAAGAATCATGAATCCATGTTTCAGATGAGGAAAGTTACATCTCGGTGACGACTGTCCCGTTAAGAATTCAAAGTGTTACAAATGTGCAAAAATAGGACATAAAAATCACACTGTAAAATCAAATCAAGGAAACGTTCTCACAGAAAATATTTCGTACACTGCGTTGCTACAGAAAAATAATTACAGAAAACCCAAAAGAAATCTCTTTATGCTGAAAAAATAAGTTTTGTCATTCTGATCTTTTAGTTGGTAATAAACATCAGAACTTATATTAATCTTTTCTCATTTTTTTTTGTACAGGTTAATAGGACTAGATAGGCTCAACTATCGTCTGGTCCATATTCCTTTCATGTCTATTGAACAGCAGTAGACGCTCATCTCTTGTTTCCTGTTCAGGGTATGATTTATCGGTTCCCTTTCTTTTCCTTACTAGTGCCACAGTGATTTAACTGCCTTAACTCTTTGGTGATCAGACTAACCAATGGCTGTGACTTTCCATAATGAGGATACCAGGTTGGCAGTTTCCTGGCTGCTGCTTCCGATTGGTTGTTAGGAGCCCGAACTCTTTGGTAGCACTTAGAAAAGCTACTCTAATCAACAGCCGCATAATATCGGGGTGTCTGTAGTACCATGACGTGCATGGGGAGGTGTCCCTGCATGCATTTCTGGTGAGCAAACCTGAGGCCACATTATGCTCTCTTCTCAGCTGGTTTGTATTGCCATAGACGATAGATGGTGGCAATTATAGAGGTCTTTGTTCTCGCTCCTCAAAATGAATATCATGGAAAACAACCAAAAGAAACACAATTAAACCCGTGAACAAAAACTGCCAACCCTTCTGAAACTTTTTTCATCCAATATTCTGCAGCGTAGAATCTTTTCTCTTGGAACGGTCACCTGATACCTTTGTCTATTGTGAAACCAACGTAGATTCTTCCATTGCTAACAACGAATTCTTGATCCCAGGCTATCTTTCCCGCTGCCGAAAAGATTCTAGGATTCACATGCATGGCCTTGGTATCTACATCCGGGATAATCTTCCAATGGACAAGGAATTGGCTCTCGAGGCCGCCGACTATTCTTTCATGTGCATCCGTCTTTCGTTACTAAACCCTGTTAGCTAATCTCTTTTTCCTTTATCGTTCACCCTTTTTCCAGGACTGCAGTGTATTTGACATAATAGCTGAGTATAGAAATGGCACTTTCTCTTCATCCATCTGCGAACATCTTTATCTTCGGTGACTTTAATGCTCACCATGACACTTTGCTGAAACCTTCTAAAAATACTAATATTGTCAGTATTCAGACATTAAACTTTTCCAATTCTTTATACAAATCATAGACTTCCCTACTCATTTCCCTAGCAAAACCGAAAAACAGGCATCTGTACTTGACGTATTTCTCACCTCCTCTCTTCGCTCTTGTCGAGCTTTGCAACACTACCCTCTTGATAACTCGGACAACTCTGTTGTAACCATTGATATTTCGTTCCATTCATTCATTAAACAGGGACGCTCTATCCAAAAGATCTCTTTTTCCGTTAACAGCATGCGGATTGGGACTCATTGCATGATTTTTTTCATGACGCCCCTTGGATTGACATCTTTAACCTCCCAATAGAAAAATTGTGTCACTGAGGTTTCTTTCTGCGTCAAAACCGGCATGAACGCTTTCATCCCCTATCGGAAATACCAGGTGAAACCTCAATCCTCTCCATGGTTCACAGCAGCATTCTCGGCCGCTCTAGCACGCAGGGGCCACTATTTTCTGCTATACCAGCATATCAGCACTCGTCACAACAGGTGCTTAGTCGTTACTGCTCGTAATAAATGTAAGCAAGTCCTCAAAAAGGCTAATTCCATGTTTGCTGAGAGAATAAGGCACACATAGACTCCAGCATCTCTGGTTCTAGTTATTACTGGCGGCTCTCTAATAGGGTATTAAATAAGTGCACGATCTCTATTCCGCATCTCTTCAATCGATTTGAGGTGTTATCATCCTCTGCCTCTGATGTTTTGCCAGTAAATTCTCCTCAAACTCTTTTGTTGACGCATCTGGAGTATCCCTGCCTAACTTCCCACTTAGGACTGAATATCTGTTGAATGATATACATATAACCACTTCCATGGCTTCTGCTATCATCTCTAACCTTGATCCCCACAAAGCATGTGGACCCGATAATATTTCTGTAATAGTCATTAAGCAGTATTCTCCTAAACTGGATCCTGTTCTCTCTAAACTGTATGATAAATGCGTCACTCATTCTGCTTTCCAGTCTGTTGGAAATTATCTTTCAGTTTTAAGAACTCTGGTGAACCGTCCGACCCTTCCAATTATCGACCTATTAGCCTTCTTCCTCTTTTTGGGAAATTCATAGAGGCTCTAGTCAATGTGGAATTGGTTGAGCACCTGTCATCGCAGGGCCTCTTTTTAGACCAACAGGGCCTCTTCTTAGACAATATGGTTTTCGTTTCTTCATGTCAACTGCTGGTGCACTGACGATAATTACAGAAAAAGTCTATCATGCTGTAGATAAAAAAAAACGGTGACGCCTGGACTGTAACTTTGGACTGTAACTTTGGACCTCTCGAAAGCCTTTGACAGAGATTAGCATACGGGTCTTCTCCATAATCTGACGCCTGGACTGTAACTTTGGACTGTAACTTTGGACATCTTGAAAGCCTTTGACAGAGATTAGCATACGGGTCTTCTCCATAATCTGAGACTGTAACTTTGGACATCTCGAAAGCCTTTGACAGAGATTAGCATACGGGTCTTTCCATAATCTGACGCCTGGACTGTAACTTTGGACTGTAACTTTGGACATCTCGAAAGCCTTTGACAGAGATTAGCATACGGGTCTTCTCCATAATCTGACGCCTGGACTGTAACTTTGGACTGTAACTTTGGACATCTTGAAAGCCTTTGACAGAGATTAGCATACGGGTCTTCTCCATAATCTGACGCCTGGACTGTAACTTTGGACTGTAACTTTGGACATCTCGAAAGCCTTTGACAGAGATTAGCATACGGGTCTTCTCCATAATCTGAAAAATTATGGTGTCTCCGGACACATTTTTGAGCTGATCCAGTCTTTCGACTCAAATCGCGAAATGAAAGTTACCCTGAACTGCCACTAATGAACATTGTTTCGTATCAATGCCGGTGTCCTCCAGGGCTCCATCCTTGATCCTTCTCTGTTTTTAATTTTCATTAATGACCTTTCCAATGATATCGGCTCTCAATTTGGCATGTGCGCTAACGACACATCCAGTTACTTCTGCCTCAATAGTAAGGGATATCAGTCTGACAAGATCAAAATGGCAAAATGTCCAAATCGACCTCCAGTCCGACGTTAACTGGGGACAAAAATGGTTTGTTAATTTTAATGCCTCCAAAACTAAACTTCTCTCCATTAATCATCTGAGAGACTTCTTTTCTGCCTTCCATTAACATTGCTGATGCTAACCTCCAGAAAAGTGAGTCGCTGCGCCTTCTAGGGCTAATTTTCTCAGTGGAAAAATTATATAGAATCCGTAGGCCAGCTGCAATGAAAGCCGGTTCAATGTGTCGTGCGAGACAATATTTCTCTCCAGAATCTATCTTACATATCTATAAGTGTACCATTCATCGATTCTTTGAATATTGGTGCCACACATGGTCCAGCGCCCATGCCGTTTACCTAGAGCTCCTTGATAAGATCCAAACAAGAATCAGCAATATTATTGGTCCTGATCTGGCTGCTCGGCTTCATTCACTTTACTACAACCGTAATGTTGCCTCTCCGTGTCTTTTTCTATAAATACTTTCATGGTAATTGTTCAGATGAGCTCTTCGCTATGGTACCTAGACTTTATGAACTTAACAGGTGTTTAGATCTCATTAAATGAGAGTTGAGCTAGCTAGAAGTAACCGTAAATTAAAGTTTCTTTTCTTGCATTCTCGCTTGTAGAAATCCATTTCAGTTTAATCTGAAAAAAAATTAATGCAATGTCAATCGCTATATATTGTCCTCCTGATTAATCTGTTCTCTTTTCACTCATTATTAATATTTCTATTCCTAATTTCTCCACACCCTGTAACCCCTTGTGTTTTACCGGCTTTACTGCTTTGCATGGAGTGATACCAATTTTAAAAAAATGTGAAAATTAATAATGTGGATGTAAAAATGCAACTAGACACGGGTAGTGATATCACAATAATCAAGGAAGCCACATGGAAAGCAAGCAGAAAACCTACATTAAAAAGAACTTCGAAAATCGCATGTGGCGTGTTCGGCAAGAAATTAATTTTTATTGGTGAAATGATTTGTAACGTTTCATTTCGTAACAAGTATATGAAGGCTAAGGCTTGTGTGTTAAAAATACGACAAATTTATTCGGTACTGACTGGATGGAATTATTTGAGTTGTGGGATTTATCTATAAATATTTATTGCAAAAATGTAAGGGGACAAAAAACACACACAAAAAAAAAAAACTGTGAAAATTTAAAGGAAGAATTGAAAAAAAATTCCGGGTGTTCTGTCAGATGAGTTGCGAAATTTCCAGTTAAAACGTAGCATATTACAAAAGCGGATATTAAATGAATTTCAGAGTGGACATCCGGGAAATTCAAGGCATGAAATTTCTTATGAAGAGCTATGTATACTGGACCAAAATAGATTAAGACATTGAAAAATTCGTAAAAGCCTGCAGCAGTTGAGTCATGGTAAAATCACCTAGCACAACATTACAATCTTGACAAACTACAGATACTCCATGGTCAAGAATGCACATTATTCTCAGGTCCAATAAACGGATCACATTATCTTGTGGTAGTGGATAGCTCTACTAAATGGCTTGAAATTTATAAGTGCAAAAAAAAAAAACAATTTCTACGGTTACAATGATTTTTTTTACACGCACTGTTTGCAAGATATGGCATTCTGGAGTCTCGGATAAAGATGCACACTTTACTGCTTACGAATTTAAAGAATTTTGTAAAATGTTCTCGATTGAACAGATTACTATCCCGCCGTATTACTCAGGGTCAAACGGACAAGGTTTGTGTCTAGTTTTAAGAGAGCTTTTTAAAAAGCGAGTAATGAAAAAGTGAGCGAAGAAGCACTACAAAAATTCTTGAAAGTAAACTGGATAACGCCGAATCCAATACACCGGCAGGCATATCACCGACAGAATTGATGTTCACAAGAAAAATTAAATAGTTGTTCGACAAATTGTTACAGGGCCAAAAATGAATAAGAACTGATAACAAAAAGACTACAAATTTTTAAAAATGGTTGAAAAAGGTGTTTTTCAGAGTATACAAAAATGGAAAAGAAATGCCGAATGACGGTGTCATAAAGTGACGAATCGGAAAAATGATATATATGAAGAACTGAAGAAAGACCTGCATGGAAGGAAGAACTTATGCAAGTACTGTATAATACTTTTGACGTAGCAACACGCCGAGAAATTGTTGAACGTATAATTACGATTACCAGAAAAAGAAAAAAAAAAAAAACTAGATGTTCACCTAAAAGAAAAGAAATGCAAAGTTCAGTAGTTCAAATTTCGAACTCTCCAGCAAGAGGAGGAATACTAAGAAATAAAATAAAATATTTATTAGTAAAGAAAAAAAAAATCTCATTGTTATTGTCGCAACGTTTCAACCGTCCGTCCTGGTGAGTTCTTGTTGCAAAAGCCTGTGCTGGTGGAACTAAAGAGTGGTGTTCATCTGAACATTTGCCCTGGAAATAGCGATAGAGTAACCATAGGTTTGCATCATTGCTTTTGTGGGAAAGTGGCTTGAATGTGGAAAAGAAGTCATCCGCGAATAAAAATAGTCCTGAGTATAACGATAAACTACATCTGGAGGCAAAGCCTCTGATCAGGGGACTAGAAGTTTTGAGGAGCGTAGCACCACATCTTAATTGCTGTTGTTTCCAGGTCTACTCTGACCCGCCGCTGTAGCCCTTGCTAGGGTTTCAGCTATGGGAAAATAGTGAACTCTCAAACAAAAGCAAACAATATGAAAGTATAAAAATATATTTTTATAGTAAAAATACCAGCAATACATTTTTATATAAATAAATTATCAGCAATATATATTTATAGCAAAATTACCAACAATGTCTATTTATAGTAAAATTAAATAAACAGTATCTATTTATAGTAAAATTACAAACGATACCTATTTATGATAAATTCACCAACAATAACTATTTATAGCAGAATGGCTAACAAAATATTTTATAGTACAATTACCACCAATATATTTTATAATAAAATGACAAACAATACGTTTTATAGCAAAATGACCAACAATACATTTTATCTGTAGTTGAAAGTATACAACTGCGTTCAAAATATATTTAGTTAAAGCCATAAAATTGTGTTTGAAATATTTAGATTTCGGCATTCAATAGAGGTGGATATGCCGCTAAACAAAATCAACTAAACAACCAACCGAAAAAGACTGTGTAAAGTATTTTCAAATCTATCAAGGCTGGAAAGCGACAAATGATCAGCTCCAGCCCAGACATGTCAGTAAACTTTTGGTCTAATCGGATTCTTGTAACGATAAAGCATGACAGAAAGAATTACGTAGTTTCTGGAGAACTAGAATGAGTTGAACATTTTTTCTAGCATCTTTAGCCATGGATAAGAAGTTATTTTAAAATATACGAGGGTCATTCAATAAATAAGTTGAATTTTTCGGCATAATGACTTCTAATACAGATAAAAGCCTACTTTTTAAAAAATTTTTTTTTTTACTTCTTTTTCACATGGATTTAATTTCTTTTGCAGATTAAAAAAAAAAAACTTTGAGAATTTTGGCGATTAACAAAGATGGCCGACCAAGAAGCATGCGCCAGGATTGAACAGCGGTCAGTTATCAAGTTTTTGGTTGCTGAAGGGTGCAAACCAGTTGAAATTCATAGGAGAATGTCAACTGTGTATGGTGCCACATGTTTCAGCCAAAAAAAAAAAAGAAATGTCTACAAGTGGGCTAAATTGTTTAAAGAAGGACGGAGCAGTGTTGAGGATGAAGACAGGCTTGGGAGGCCTACAGAAGTGAGGTCTCCTGAGGTGATCGAATCAGTCAATGACCTCATTCAGTCTGACAGAAGAACTACTGTGAACTGCTGAGGCAGGTCAAGAAAGACATAAAGAACAAACGCAGGGGTCATCAGCCAGATGGAGTCATCTTGCATCATGACAATGCAAGGCCTCACACAGCAGCCCAAACGGTGCAGACCATCAACAAGCTGGGCTGGGAACTGCTCCCTCATCCCCCTTACAGCCCAGACCTTGCCCCTTCAGATTTTCACCTGTTTGGTCCCTTGAAAGCGTTCACGAGAGGCACGAAGTTTTAAAAATGACAATGAAGTCAAAAGTGTTGTGAGCGACTGGCTGAGACATCAGTCCAAAGATTTTTACGCTGAGGGAATACGGAAGCTTGTGCACAGATGGGAAAAGTGTGTGACAGTGCTGGGAGACTACGTTGAAAAAAAAATTAAGCTTCTATCTCTATTAGAAGTCTTTATACCGAAAAATTCACCTTATTTATTGAATGACCCTCGTATTTGCAACTAAAATTAAGTTACATTTGAAAGTTTGTACTGTACTTACACGTCGAGTAATGGATAGCGGATCGGACTGAGGTAATCGGAGAGCCGAGTTCGAATTCTAGTCGAATTCATTACATTCACTTATGTGCTAATACCCTTGGGAAAGGTATGAATTCTCTTCTTCTCCCTCTTGCTACGGGTAAATAGCAGGACAAATCGGAGATTCTATAGCCTTGGATGACAACTGGTCAGCCGCAGAAAAAAATGGCAACCTACTGCGAGAAAAAATCTGCCTCATCAGTCATGTATCGAAAGATACATGATCGCTTACGCGTATATCACGCATGGTACATAACTAACTGACTGCAACTTACACAACCCTAGTAATATGACAAGGTTGATATGTATTTAATTTTGCTAATTCTGGCATAAGGGTAAAGGCTACTGGTGTTTCTAAGCTGTCATCCGTTTATCATCATGTTTAAATCAGCGTTTATCGACTGGGGCTCTCTGGAACGCTAAGGTTCTCCAAAAGGTCCCGATGTTGTTCCATGAGAAAAGCTGAGATAAGCTAATTTATTTATGTTTATTTTTTATGTTTGAGTTTAGAATTCTGATTTTTGTGTGAAAAAAAACTTCCTGATAAACGAACAGTATGAATTTTATTTAGCACTAGCAGTAGAGCCCGGCGTTGCCCGGGGATGTAACAGTAAGAGATAGATCAAGAATCGACCATCATAAAGACTGAAAAATAAAATTGACAAAGATTATTGTTTAAGGTTGACGGACATGCATGTCTTAATTATTTTTTTTTTACGAATTGGTCAAACCCAAACTCAAACAAAACATTGTTTTCAATCGTTATGAGTCTACCGATTGAATAGAATTTTATTATAAACAATTGTCTTGAAAATGGAATTTTTAAAGCATTCTGAATGTAAAAATAAAGAAAAAAGTGTGCAAGACAATAAGAAGCACTACCTGCCCCCCATGAAGTTTTGTTGAAATCGGTTGAAAAATGTAGGAAATCCGATCCCATATATAAACGAACACACACACACACACACACACACACACACACACACACACAAACAAAAACAACCAACCTGGGTTTTATAATAAGTATAACTCGATATGAGTTGTTCCCCTTTCCTCAATGCCTCTTAATCGTGTTTTCAAATTGATTTCGTGCCAAAACAATTGTGTTTTTCCAATTTTTGGCGCTGTCAGAACCACCGCAAGGTAATTTTACGTAGTCCTGTGAAGAGTTGTTGAAATCGGTTAAAAAATGTAGGAAACCCGATCCAATATATAAACGAACAGACACACACAACCTTGGTTTTATAAATAGTATGATTACCGAAAAATTTGACAAAGAAGTATTAATTTTTCCTTAAACCAGCTATTCAAAAATATATACTATTATATTTACCATGTGAACTACGATGATACGGTATATAATTTTGTTTTTGCGTAGGAGTTCCTTGAGACATGTAATTTATTTTAAAGGTTACGCAATGGTAAAAAGTTTGAGAAAGGGTAGTTTAAATTCTGATAAGTTTGGGTGTTTTTGTATTATGTAGCTCTATTAAAGTAACATTAAAGCAGAAAGGGGGATTTAAAATTAATTTCTGAAGCAACTGACAAATGTCCCGGATAAGCTGGGCAAAATTTTACATATAGCTGTAAATCAAACGAGCAATGACACTTCGGGCTCCAACCGTGAAACATTCGCTATTCACATAGTATTTCATTTTAACGTGTGCGTTAGACCTTCCTTCACTTTGTCCTGTCGTCATTAAACCGGTTTTATAGCCGACATCATGCGGAAGAAGAGGCCTTGGCCAAGGTAAGAAACGGTCGCAGTAGCCACGAGAAAACTTCAGAATGACATGGAAAGTAGACAACGTTTCATTTAATTATTGGAACTGTAATCATTGACAAGCGGACAGCTGCGCTACGAAAGTCGATTTAGGAAGGTAGGAGTCTGTGTCACTCTGTAGGCCTTCGTCAAGTGGATCTAAAACTCTGCCCCGACCCGGACCGCGCACCGACAACACACACGTGCCAAAATGAAACATACCCACGCATATAGATATACATGCATCATTCTAAGTTTTACTGCTTTTCTTTCTTCTTTACCTCATCGGTAACATAATAATTGCACTTTGAAAACGAAAGCTGGCGCAGATTTCACTCATCGGCAGTTTCCGGCTTCCAAATTAAGTGCATTAAATATATCTGTTGTGTACGAGCGTTCGTTTACATTATACATTGGGGACACTTTGAAGAAAATGTCTGAACCAGATGCGAACTATGCATTAGTGACAGTTTTAGAGAATTCCAGGACTAGGATCTTCTAGAAAACTCCATAACTAATTCCAATCACCTGATGAATTGTTCACTGGAGGTCCTCCCAAATTCTTCCATATTTTGTTAGTATGCGGTGAACGTTAATAATTTTGAATCGACATTCGATCCACCTTGAAATGCTTCGACTACTCAAAAATCTGTTTTCGACCTGAAGAATCTTCGCCAAAAATGCTGGCGAAGCATTTCAAGGTCCTTGGTAGAAAAATTTCTGAGCTTCGGCGTAAAATTTGATATAGGCGTGTTGCTCGAATTTTTAGCCATCGTAAAGATTGTAGAGCCTTTCCAAATACATTGAAAAACAACGCGTAATAATCCAACACGAAACAATTGCATGAAACCTATTGATTAGTTAAGCTGGTTAATAATGAGCTAATTTCTGTTGAACAGTACATTGGCAGCCTGTATAATCCGGGAACTTTTCCATAACGTCTTGTATTAATATGATGGATTGATTGATTCATTTTCTATGGCTTATCACCCATTTGCAGGCTATTTAAAGCTAGAAAATATTTTTAGATTGTGAGAGGTTTTTTTTTTTAAGATAACAATGATTTAGTGATACAAGTCTTACTCATTAACACATAGCTAGAAGGAGAGAAAACGGATTCTTAGCTTTCTTTATGTAGCTTGAGTGTAAGTGTATATAACGAACTCAACTGGAATTTGAACTCGAGTCTCCGATTATCGATTCGGAGACATTATCCATTACACCACCTGCACACCCAAGCTTACAGCACCTAGCATTTCCAAGTGGTCACCTATTTAGTTATTGACCAAGTTTGACGTTGTTTAACTTCGGTGACCGTACGGGAACTCGTGTTTCGGCGTGATAAAAAAATCTTTAGTATTTAAAATATATTTTCTGGCTTTAAATAACCTGAAAATGGTTGATAAGCCATAAAAAACGTATCAGTTAATCTCTACAGCAGGCGTTATAATAATAGCTTATATGGATGTGTTGGTGTGGATTAAAATGAGCACACCAGTATGTATGTGTTTATGTATATGTTAGCGCCACTCCAATCAAACACAGAAGTAGATTCCCCCTCCCATCACCAAACATAATCAAACAAGTATAAATAGATCCCATATAAAAAAAATATCTCTTTGTCTGATGATCGCAAAAGCGTGAAACGGAGGGTCACAAATTCGTATCCATACAACTTATAAAGTTAGCTCTATCACTGATATTGAGCGCTTTCCACTAAGTATAGCGCATGTAAAATATAACACACACGCACACACACACACATATATATATATATATATGTGAAAAGTGTATATAAATATAAATAAATATGTATATGTATAATTATTTATATATTATATGCGCGGTACTTATTAGAAAGCGCTCAATATCAGAGATAGAGTTAACATATTTGGTTGGATAGATGTGAGTTTTGACCCTGGGTTTTACGCTTTAGCGATCGGATCGCTAAAACGTGAAACCCAGGGTCACAAACTCACATCTATCCACCATATATATATATATATATATATATATATATATATATATATATATATATATATATATATTTGGTATTACACAATAAAATCCAAATTTACCTCCTAGTGGGGGAATAAACCTATTTCAACCGACGAAAACTTTTATCTTATTATAGTTTTATTTTTAAATATATTTCATACTTTAATTTAACAATATTTTTATTAATTATAATTTTAAAAAAATATAATCGTAATTAATTTTAATATAGATTATCTAAATATCACTTATTTTTAATACATTTTTAATTTATAAGTTTACCATTCGTTTATGCTTTCAATATTGTTCCTACTATATATTTACTATATATTTAGATGTCCTTGATATAATCCAAAGAATAATCTGCAATATTATTGGCCCGGATCTGGCATCGTGGCTTCCATCAGATCCCCAGTAGCTTTCTTTTGTCTTTTCTATGAATATTTTTATGATAATTGTTCTTATGAAATTTCCTTTAAGTTACCTCGACTTTATGAATTTAAACACAGTCTTAGATTATCATCAAGCTCTCATCATTTTACAGTTGAAATGGTTAGATGTAACCGTAAGTTCTATGATAACAGTTTCTTAAATCAAACTCCTCGCTTGTGGAAGACTTCCAGCTTCTTGTTTTACAGTTAACTTTGATCTTCAAGAATTTAAATGCAAAGACAGTCGTTATCTTCTGTCTTCTTAATTTCTATTCTTTTATTGTTATCTCTCCTTAATAATGATTTTCTCATATTCTTTCACACTCGGTAACCCCTGCGTCTTAGTGTCTTTTTTTCCTTGTTTGACGTGAAATGATTAAAAAGTAAGAACGATTTATAGATAATAAAGAAAAGGAACTGCTATGTAATATTTTATCTCCTATCCGACAGGAAATGTGGTACCGTCTCCTTATAATTGAAGAAAAAGCTCGTGGCGACAGGAATGAGGTTCTACTGGCGAATGTTAAGAATATCATGAACAGAACTTATGATGAATAAGGAAGTTTAAAGGAAATTTCTAGGGCACATGGGGAAAGAGGGCTTAGTGAATTTAACACTAATAGGAAATACTAAAAGCAACACAGGCAAAGGGCAATAACATTTAACCTAGATAACGAGTTTGCGTGAAGTGGGGGTGCAGAAGACAAGGATGACAAGGGATGAAACAAAACACGAGAAGTCTTATGATCGCCCACGTCCTGAAAAAAACATGACATATAGAAATAAAGATGGTCTTATATGGATGTGATGAGATAAATAGACAATGAAGAGACTAACATAGATAGATAAGGAGAGACTAAGATAGATAGATAGATAGATAGATAGATAGATAGATAGATAGATAGATAGATAGATAGATACTGACATAGATGCATAATGATAAGACAGATATAGATAAATAGAATGATAGATAATGAAGAGACTAACATAGATAGATAGATAGATAGATAGATAGATAGATAGATAATGAAGTGACTAAGATAGATAGATAGATAGATAATGAAGAGACTAAGATAGATAGATAGATAGATAGATAGATAGATAGATAGATAATGAAGAGACTAAGATAGATAGATAGATAGATAGATAATGAAGAGACTAAGATGATAGATAGATAAGATATTGAATAGATAAGATAGATAGATAGATAGATAGATAGATAGATAGATAATGAAAGATAAGATAGATAGATAGATAGATAGATAGATAATGAAAAGACTAAGATAGATAGATATAGATAGATAGATAGATAGATAGATAGATAGATAATGAAAAGACTAAGATAGATAGATAGATAGATAGATAGATAGATAGATAGATAGATAATGAAGAGACTGGCATAGATAGGTAGATAATGAAGAGACTGACATAGATCCGTATATATATATATATATATATATATATATATATATATATATATATATAGATAGATAGATAGATAGATAATGAAGAGACTTGAGATAGTGTATAGAGTGAGAAAGGAAAGAAGAGAGTGGGGAGAAAGAGAGGAGAAATAGGGAAGACAGGGGGAGAAAAAAAAGGAGAGAAAGATGAAGTAAAGAATACTGGTAAAAGAAGAATAGGCTGACATGAAGATAAAATTACATGGACTGGCTTTGCACAATTAAAGCCGACGGTAAAAATATCACTTTTTTCGGTTCTCAGTAGGTTCGGTAGAGTCAAATGAAAATTACAATTTTACAGAAGAACCATTTAATATGCCCTGTAGGTCAGTGTTGTGGAGGGGAACGAACAGACAACAAATACAAGACTGACATTTACAAACTTAATTCAATTAAACTCTTTTCGTTCGTACGTCCGCATCGAGCTCTGTTTTGGTCCCTGTTGAGCCGAGACAAGACGAGGTCATTTGTACGGCGATTGATTTAACAGACAGGCGTATTGCGTTGTTTTTACAACAAATATTTTTCGTCAGCGGCATTGAGTCTTGGAAGAATTTAATTAACGGAGAACTTGGTGGAGGATTTTGTTGTTTTAACAGCTTTGAAACCTATATCACTTATTTCCTTTTTATGTTAATGTAGGTATATATATATATATATATATATATATATATTTCGATGGTCTTTTGAACAGGAGTAGTGGTTTATCCCTTGCCCAATGCTTAGGAGTGAGTTTCCGGTTTTTTTCTAAAGTCATTTTACTCTATAATTCTGAAATCTCTGCCTAAACTCTGAAATTTTATATATCTACTAAATAGGAGTAGATAGATTCCGCTATCGTCCAGTTCAAACTCCTCTCCGGTCTTTTGATCTGGAGTAGAGGTTTAGTCCTTGTTTTCTGATTTAGGATTAAGTTTTCGGTTCCTCCTAGATTCATTTTCCATCATTTTCACTCCCAGTAGCCACTTGCATCTTAATGGCATTATCGCCTTGCTTGGGGTAAATTGCTTTCACAAGTGGACGGGGTGATTTCTAGAGTGTCCGTTTACAAAACATTGGAGATAGAATGTTGAAGTTAACATCAATAAGCCAAATGACAAACTTTATACTTGTATTGATTCTCTCTCTCTCTCTCTCTCTCTCTCTCTCTATATATATATATATATATATATATATATATATATATATACAATGTTTCGTTAAAGACGAAGGACAAGGTACTACAATTAAGCTTTTTATTTAATTTTTCTTGTGTTCGTACATGGGTTTCCTTTTCTAAAGCATGTAAAAATTACACCGATCACATTACTACATGCTTATCCAGACAACTTACATTACACCTATCCGACCACAGATCTATTAGAACTTATTTGAACACACACACAAACCAACCAGACTCCATCCGAAATATACTAGTAGAAAATACAAACTTAATAATCTTATCCACATGTAAAAAAGATTCAAAATAATGTAAGCCTTAATAAAAAATAAAAAAAACAAACAACACTTAATAATATTAACTACGAACACGGCCACAATGTGCTAACTATGTTCGGAAAATAAAATATCTCTATAACCTTAGTTCCATATACATAACCCATACATTTAGTTAAAAAGTAAAGATAAAATAATTCTTGATAATGGCTAAAAGTATAGTCGAAAGAGGTCGGAATTACAGAAGATTTAGACATTTTTTACACACTTTGGGATCAGAAAAGAAAACACTTGTACGAACACAAAAAAATTTAATAAAATCGCAGTATCTTGTCAGTTGTCGTTAACCAAACTTGTACAAAATACAAATTATATATATATATATTTCGACATTAGCACAATGTCATCATCATTTTCTTAAGACAAAACCGTTGTGTTTATCTGAAAGTTAAATTTTTAACTGTCATGTGAAAAACGCTAACGTTATGTACGATTTAAAATCTAACTATCTAAACGTCAAGGGAGGTAACTAGGATTAGAATGTTCATATATTAAAAAAAAAACAAAAAAACAACACACTTTGTTGTCTTTCTCCTAGACCTGAAGATTATAGGACCCACTTTGTACTGCTATTAGTTGGATGTTGGGGGAGAAGAGATAGATTTGTACCTTTCCCTAGGTTATTTGCACGTAAATGAATGTAACAAACTCGAGTTTGAAACCAGCTCTCCGATACCACAATCAGAGTCACTATCCATTACACACAAACAAGAAATATTTTGCAAGCTTTTTAAAATTTTCATTCAGGTTTTCTAGTATCCTAACAATTTATCTTTATTGAAGGCTAAGAGTATGGAGAAATTGTCTACATATTTATTCTTCAAAATGAAAAGATATTAGCTCCATTGATAAACTAAATAAGAAACTTACAAACTATTCCTTGACCGCCATATTCAACGAAACATACTTAAAAGTATCGTTTCTATCTAGATATTCAATATACATAAAAAATACATAAAAATAAACAAGTATAAATAATCAACCAATCCAAAAACTACTATATGACGATGAAAAACATTAATACGTTACGCAAAAATCCAAAGCCAAATAAAGTAAATAAAATATGCAAAATAAAAAAATAAATAAATAAATAAAAATTAATCCAAATAAATAAAAGAAAAGAAACAAATTAACAAATCGCCTCTGCTAGAATAACGGTTAGAACTAAAAAAAAAAAAAAAAAAAATCATAGTTAAGCAAAAACAAGTAAAAATAATAAATCCAAATAAATTAACTAATTTAAAATTACCCCCTCGCCAAAATAACAGAATAGACTACGGAAGCAATCTAGACATTGAACGAATAAATAGCTTTAGTTAAGCAAATCCCCACCGGCAATTTTTTTTACTACGTTAATAAAACATCAAAAAGCGAAAAGAATAAATAATACAAAATGAAAATGAAAAACAAATAAATTAACCCAAACAAATAGATAAATAAACAAACAAGCCACTCCCGCAAAAATGAGCGCCAAAATAGATTACCCACAATGCACCACAGACGCATATATATAAATAGCCAAGGAAAAATCCAACATTCGCGGCCTGACGATTGCGCCTAGCATGAAACACCTGTCGCTTCTGAGTCTTGACTTCAATGTATGCTTTTATATTTATATTTACATACGCTCTATCTCTGATATTGAGCACTTTATCTCATTAATATAGCATACCTTAAAACTATATATATATATATATATATATATATATATATATATATATATATATATATATATATGAGAAGAGAAAAGAGGTGCTGCAAACGTTTTGGTTGTAATGCAGATTTTTTTTTTAAATATTATATTTTATTTTCCATAATTTTACTACACGTGTTTCTGGTCTCGTGACCGTCTTCAGATAAAAAGCGGAGATTTCCACATATTTTTTAAAAATAATTTTTTTTCTTATGTTTTTCAATGTTAAATATTCTCGATATGAGCCATTCTCTGTCTTGTGTTAGTAATCCGAATGTCTTTCTTGAAGAGTTCTGCGTGAAGGGTCATAAAACAATTAAGATTGGTCCAAGAGAAATGATGAATTACTTATCGGCATTTTATCTTTTAATGTTTTAATGACCCCTGTGTGTTCTTAGATCTGTTTCCATTTTCGTGTGTTTCTGCCAACATGCGTGTATATATGCGTGCCTATATTCCCCCTCCATACATATACTGTCTCACTACGAGGAATTAGTAAACTCATTTGTACACATACACACATACATACACATACGCAAACACACGCACACACACGAACACATATTTATATATATATATATATATATATATATATATATATATATATATATATATATATTGAACAATAAGAAAATAAAAAATTAAAATCTTTAGACACACTGGGTTGTAGATTAATATTCTTTCGTCGTTTTTATTATTATTCCATTTAGATTCTTCGACTAGTTTTGACCGAAATGGCCATCATCGGGAGGATAAATATTTCTGCTTGTTGGTAGCAGTGAACTACAGAAATGAATGTCTTGATGGAGAAAATGAACTTTTGTCTGTAGTTTTCATTTGTTTTTTTATTTTTTTATCTTTTTAACATGAATCTTTTAACATTCCTTGTGTTGGTCAAACAGTCTCTTTTAAGTTGTTATTTGAGATAAGAACTGGATAAGATACATATTATTCTGAATTCTCTGGTCAGTTTGACAGTTTTATTGGACCTGGTGAGGGGATGTGTCTCTATTTAGTGTTTGTGTGTGTGTTATTTGGTTCTTAGGGAGTGAGTGAGTATGATATGTGTAAGCGTGTGTATTGCTGTAGGTGTGTGTTATCATTTGGCTCATTAGGGGGAGTGAGTATGATGTGTGTAGTGTGTATATTCGTGTGGGTGTGTGTATAAGTGTGAGGCCTCCACACCTCCGTATATATATATATATATATATATATATATATATATATATATATATATATATATATATAATATTAATGGTCAGAGTTGAATTACACCAGGAAACAGTAGTATTAACAAGTGCTCAATACAAGCGTGAAAAAATAAAATAAAGTAAAAATAACATGTAGAGCTTTTAACTTTAAAAATCAGGAAGTCATTTGAATCCTCTACCTTTATGAAAAAAATGTTTCAACCTAAATGCGAATTTTTTTTTGTAATGCCTTTGAACTGTAAGCTCGTTTTGTCATGTGACGGTAAAATCTATTTCATAGTTAAAGCGTGTGAACTAACGTTCATTACAAACGTTGGGTCGATAACAACATAAACGCTACTCTGTCTTTCCAACGGTACGTCACAAATATTAGGTTGGTGCAAAAATAATGACGTAATAATGTCGTTTTTTGACGTTAAAAAATACGTCAAAAAACGACATTATTACGTCATTTTTTTGCACCAACCTAATACCATAAATGTCACATCTTGAAACTTTTAATCTCTGAAAACTTAACTACACTAGATATATGTCGACTTTCAGCCTTTTTTTTTTGTAAATGAAATTAACTATTGTTTCACGCAACAAAGAATTTTACTTTAAAAATAAAAATATCCAAAGAAACCAAGAACCAAAAAGAAATAAAAAGCAATCTATTAGCAACCAGATTCCACTACTTACTAATGAGATACTTTCTTATTGGCCTTGAGTAATGTTATTGTTAACTAAGATAGCAATACTTCATTAATAAAATGGGGAGACCCTGTTGCGTAACCAGCAAATATATACAAAGGCATTGTGTCTTATAAAAAAATAAGTAGATTTGCTGATAGATGCTTCATAGTATATTCACATATATTCTTTATATTTGTCTGATTTTGTGTAGTCATCGAGATACAGACGTAATAATATATACTGCTCGGTAAACAGAGTTAGATTTTTTGTTTGCGATTCTATTAAATCGGAATTTTATTTAACTCTATCTTTCCCCTCTTTTTTTTATATTTAATTCCACAAAATATTATTAGGTCCATAAAAAAATCTTATCCCTGCAAAGATTACTGTCCCATCGTATTTTAAGATGGCAACATTTGTGTAAAGATTATTTGCAATTCGTAAAAGTCTTATTTTGGTGTGCGATCCAAGCGAAAGGGAGATTACTCTTTATCGCAAAAAGGATTCGCTTTCTCAATGATCTAGAATAATTTTTATTGTATTTAAGACTTAGGTTCCTTTTTTTACCATTAAAAAAACTTCTTAAAATCATTTCACCCAAAGCAAGGCGGGGATGCCACGAGCACGCAGCGGGTTACAGATACTGAAAGTGACAGAAAAGACTGAATATAGGGAGGATTAAGAAAAGGACAAAATATGAACGGGGTACAACAACAAACAAACAAAAAAAGAAAATAGCGATTGATGTTCCATTTAAATTTTTGAAGATTGAAGTTATCAGGGAAGCAAGTAAAGGGAAGGGAGTTCCACAGGTGGGTTGTGCGAGAAAAGAAACTGTTGGAAAAGAAAAGGTGTTGCATTTACCTATTTCAAGAGTAAACGGGTGGGACATAGATACCTCTCTAGTAGCACGCTTAAATTCATACAGTCGGAGCAACAGGGAAACAT
The DNA here is from genome assembly GCA_903632075.3 of Acanthosepion pharaonis. NCBI lineage: Eukaryota > Metazoa > Mollusca > Cephalopoda > Sepiida > Sepiidae > Acanthosepion > Acanthosepion pharaonis. The sequence continues at coordinate 917,392 of CAHIKZ030000022.1, forward strand.
CTCGTCAGAGCAGTTGCCATGATAATATTTGTAGAAAAGACAGAGGGAAGCCACGTAACGTCGGTGAGAAAGTAACTGAAGTTGAGATTTTGAATCAGGATCGATTACA